>JAJPUD010001437.1:51123-70917 GCA_023553655.1 Myrmecobius fasciatus | reverse complement strand
CTCAGGGTTGTCTTGATTTGCATTTCTCTGATCAATAGTGATTTGGAGCACCTTTTCATATGACTATAAATAGTTTTAATTTCATCCTCTGAAAATTGTCTGTTCATATCCTTTGACCACTTATTGATTGGAGAATAGCTTGAATTTTTATAAATATGAGACAATTCTCTATATATTTTAGAGATGAGACCTTTATCAGAACCCTTAAATGTAAAGATGATTTCCCAATTTATTGCTTCCCTCCTAATCTTGTCTGCATTGATTTTGTTTGTACAAAAACTTTTTAATTTAATATAGTCAAAGTTATCTATCTGGTTTTCAATTAAGAGTTCCAGTTCTTCTTTGGACATAAATTTATTCCATCTCTATAGGTCTGAGAGGTAAACTATATTACATTCCTCTAATTTACTTAGAGTATCACTCTTTATATCCAGATCATGAACCCATTTAGATCTTATCTTGGTATGTGGTGTTAGATGTGGGTCAAGCCCTAATTTCTTCCACACTAGTTTCCAGTTTTCCCAGCAGTTTTTGTCAAATAGTGAATACTTATCCCAAAAGCTGGGGTCTTTGGGTTTATCAAAAACCAAATTGCTATAGTTATTGCCTAGTTTGTCTTGTGATTCTATCCTATTCCACTGATCGACTACTCTATTTCTTAGCCAGTACCAAATGGTTTTGATGGAGGTGAAAGTATTCTGAAAACAGAATATATTTCCTCAAGAGGCAGGGACTTCCCTTTCATTGAAGATTTTCAAACACAGAATGGATAGGATCTTGTCAAATATGTTGGAGAGAACAATTGTATTCAGGTATGTGTTAGATAGATGACCTCTATGAAGGCTATTTCTGATTTGGCATTCTATAATTCTCCAACTCTGTGGAAATTTTCCCTTAGTATGGTCTAATAAATTTCACAGTTCCAGATATGTTAAATTCTTGGAAGGTCACATTGTCTCTTCTGGCTATATATTGTATGGCTACCTATCATGGTTAAGAGACACCAATAAATAGTGTTACCCATGTGCCACACTACCTTTTTACCTTGCACTCAGGGATTCCCCCACCAACTATAATTTTATGTGGGGGCATACCTTCCCTTGATTATTATGGGAAATGCAATTTATCATGAATTCCTATCATGAGTTACCATTCAATTATCATAAGTGTATTTTTACTTGCTAATTACTTACCACTCCTCCTCCCACCAATAAGGTGTGGAAACCCAAAGAGTAATAGCAATATTAATAATATGGATAATCCCTGTGGGATACTTTAAAAACTTGAACCTGCAGGTCAAGTACATGGGATTTACTGTTAATTTCAGATTCTAGGGATAATCCTGTGGGTTTCCCCTCCTAATATTATAAAAGTTTCAGCTCTCCCTTAAAACAGTTTTAACTCTTTTTTTTTTATTTTCAGAGGGACCCCCCCCCTTAAAGCTGCTTGAATCCTATAATGAATGCTTCTCAGAATTTTGGAACTTATGTCTCTGCCTCTTCAAATGTGCTTTGATCTTCTTTGAATTAACTCTAACTGCTGAATCAAGTATTTTCTTCCCAGAGAGTAACTTCTCTGATAGATGACATTGTTGATGGAAAAAAAAGAAAGAGAAATCCTCTCCTCCCCTCATATAAGAATCTCTTTCACAGACACTTCCAGGCCTTTACTTACTCAAACTGATAAAACTCCTCAGAGTTTAGCTATTTAAAACCTTCCAATGGTGTATCCAAGTTTTAATTCATCCAATGACATTTTTTCCTTTAATTCTATCAAATAAAGATATTCATAGTTCATAAAAAATAGTATTTGTGTGAATGGGAAAGTGCAGGTGAAGTATCAAATCCATGTTTAAACAAAGGACTTACATGGTGAACACTTAAAGTGACCATCAAGCTCTCCTGATGCCATTTTTTCTTCACAATCCGAAGAAGGGAAATAAGGACTCTGCAGTACCTCAGATTGCTGCAGAATGTTCAATCAAGCTCCAGAAGGCAGACCCAGTGGATTTAGCATTGCAAATTCTAGTCATCTTGTGGAAAATCACTTCCTTAGTCCAACTTATTAGGCCCTTGTAAAAATTAATTTTTACTGATTTAAAAATTTTATATCATCTTAATTTCCCAACATATGCTCCTTCCTTTCAGCCACATAGAGTGCCATGTCTTAATAGGATAGAGTGGAAAAAGAAGTTTAACAAAACTCACAAGCACATACAATAAGTCTAAGGATGCAATGCAGTGTTCCATACTCACACACAAAACAGAGGTTCTAAATTATTTTATTTGTTTTATTTTCAAAACATATGCATAGATAATTTTCAACATTCACCCTTGCAAAACCTTGCATTCCAAATTTTTTTCCCTCCTTTCCCCTCACCTCTTTCCCTAGATGGCAAGTAATTCAATATACGTTAAACATGTGCAATTCTTCTATACATTTTTACACAATTATCATGCTACACAAGAAAAATCAGATCAAAAAGGGAAAAAATGAGAAAGAAAACAACATGCAAGCAAACAACAATAGGGAGTAGATTAATAGCTGGTTCAAATTCTTTTTCTAAAATGGGACTATTTAAGTAATTTACTTCCTCCTCTGTTAATCTGGGCATTCTATATTTTTGTAAGTATTCATCTATTTCACTTAGATTATTAGATTTATTGGCATATAGTTGGGAAAAATAGCTCCTAATTTTTCTAATTTCCTCTTCTTTGATGAAAAGTTCACTCTTTTCATTTTCAATACTAACAATTTGATTTTCTTCTTTGCTTTTTCTAATCAAATAAAGGCTTATCTATTTTGTTTTTGTTTTTTTTTCAAAAAAACAACTTTTAGTTTTATTAGTTAAATCATTTTCTTATTTTCAATTTTATTAATCTCCCCCTTTATTTTCAGAATTTCAAATTTGGTATTTAATTTGGGGGTTTTAATTTGTTCTTTTTCTGGCTCTTTTAGTTGCATGACGAATTCATTGATTTTCTCTTTCTCTATTTTATGCAAGTAAGTATATAGAGATATAAAACTTCCCCTAAGAACTTATTTGGCTACATTCCATGAATTTTATTACATTGTCTCATTTCGTTGATAAATTATCGATTGTGCTTATGATTTGTTATTTCACCAGTTCATTCTTTAGGATTAGATTATTTAATTTCCAATTAATATTTGGTTTACTTTTGCCTGGTCCCTTATCACAGGTAATTTTTATTGCATCATGATCTGAAAAAGATGCATTTACTATTTCTGGCTTTCTGCATTTGATTTTGAGGTTTTTAGACCCTAATATGTTGTCAATTTTTGTGTAGGTTCCATGTACCACTGAGAAAAAAAAAAGTATGTTCCTTTATGTTTTCATTCAATTTTCTCCAAATGTCTGTCATACCTAACTTTCCTAAAATTCTATTTAACTCCTTAACTTATTTCTGAATTTTGTGGTTTAATTTATCTAATTCTGATAGGGTAAAGTTAAGATCCCCCACTCTTTTTTTTTGTTTGTTTGTTTGTTCTCTCTTTCTCCTTGCAGTTCTCTTAACTTCTCCTCTAGGAACTTAGATGCTATACAATTTGGTGCATATATGTTTAATACTAATATTACTTTATTATCTATGGTACCCTTTAGCAAGAGGTAGGTTCCTTCTTTATCTCTTTTAATCTGGCCTAGTTTTGCTTTTATCTGAGGTCAGGATTGCTACTCCTGCTTTTTTTTTTTTTTTTTTTTTAATTTAACTGAAGCATAATAGATTCTGCTCCAGCCTTTTATTTTTACTCTGTATGTATCACTTTGCTTTAAACATGTTTCTTATAAACCACATTTAATTCTCGCATTTGGAATCATTTTAATAATGTAATATTCAGGTTTTTTAAATTATTGTTCTTCTCATATACATGTTTGTAGTCACTATGCATATTGTTTTTCTAGTTTGGTTACTTCTCTTTGCATCTGTTTATATAAGTCTTTCCATGGCTCTTTCTATTTTATTACACCTTTGAAGGCCACCTCCAGAATTTGCCATTCTTTTGCTTCCTTCTTCAAGATTGTGTTATTTGCTCTTTATTCTTGAAGAGGAATAATGACATGAGGAGAGTGATGTCTTGACTTGCAAGTGAATTAAATTTAAGTGAAATAGGCCTGTGCAGAGTTATCAGTCTCTCTTCTCCAGAGTCATCACAAGTAAAACATAGGTTAGGATGACTGGCAATGGCTCCAAATGCAGTGGGAGATCTTGACCTTTTTAAGCTAAAGTCTTTCCCAGGTCTCAGTTTGTCTGAAGTAACACTCATTCAGTAATTTAAGGAAGATCTAAGTTTTTGTTGGTGGTAGGTGAAAAATCTATTATCCTCGACCAGACAACATAGTGAGAGCCTTCATCTAACACAATCAAGAGGGCATGCCCAAACATTGGATGTTATATGCTGTTTAGTCTATGTGGCAAAGTACTTCTTTTCTTTGTATGGATTTTAAATTGTGCCTTGTATACTTACTAGATATGGAACTTTGATCAAATTAATAAATCTTAGAATCACAGAGGCATAGTTTTTTGAAAATTGGAAGAAACTGTAGTGCTATCGCATTTACCCAACCCACACACAAAATGAATTTCCACTATCTGTATTTGACACCCTCTACTTGAAGACCTCCTAGGAGAAAAAGCTCATCACCTCTAGATGCAGTCTAGATTCTTTTTTATTCAATTCTATTCTTTTTGTAGACATCAAATTTTCAGGAAGTCTTTGAGACTGTTCTTTTTCCTTTGTTTTTAAAGTGGAATAGCATTTGCCCTTCTCTAATCTTGTGGCACCTCTTCCATTTCCTATGATCTTTCAAATATCACTGATATGTCTTAAGACATATTGTTCATCTGGTCTGCATGACTTGGATTCATTCAGGGCAGCTAGGTATACATCTCCTCTGTCTTTGCTTATTTTTGTCCAGTCATTTCCAGTAAGTAGATCATTTTCCTATGTAAAGAGAATAGAAACAGAATAAGAATTGAGGAACTTTTCCTCCTTTTTGTTTTCAGTTATCAATGTCTCATCTATCCCAAGCAAAGTTCCTATGGAAGGGTGTACTAGAACACACATGGCTCTTGACTGTTATTAATTCAAATTAAATTTTTAAAAGTATATCTAAGCATAGTTTTTTCCCCATTGAAATAAACTGAAGTTCATGAAGGCTCAACCAAGTGAAGAGGGGAAGGGAAATTAACCCAATTCACCTCAGTAATGATTAACTAAGAGGTCAATTTGTGTACTTCTTACATTTGCCACAATTTTATTTCCAGAAATTCAAGAAAATACTTTTTGTGGAGGAAGAGAATGGGAATTGGTACTGAATAAAAAGTAAGAAATAGGCAGATCATCAGATAGATGTAGAATTTCTGAAGCAATCATTATATCTGCATATATATATGTGTGTGTATATATTTCTTCTTCTGAACAGCTGGTTGTTAAATACTTGCTAGTCCATTCCTGGTCCTTTCATTTTTCTTTTTCTTTCAAGATAGATTAAAAACAATCAAAAAAGGATCCTTTTTGGCTATATTTAGTGTTTTGAGCTTGAGAAATCTATCTTCCCAGTCTCATCATATATTACTATACAATTTAGTCTACAGTACCCATTTCTCTGTTCCTGACACATGATACCCTAACTCCCATGTTTATGCATATTCACTGGCTGCCCTCCATGCTTGGAATTCAGTCCCTCCACTCTATCATAAATCATCAACACCTTCTTGCCCTCCTTAATTGCTAGTATTCTTTTTTTTCAAATTACCTCGCTTTTTATTACATTGTATGTATTTGAATTTGTTCTCTTCATATTTATTCTGGATATACTTATACAAATATTTGTTTTCTCATTAGAATGTAAATTCCTGAAAAGTAAGGATTGTTTAACTCATATTTATATCCTTAGTGCTCAGGTGCCAGTTGATTAACATTGATTAGCATTCCTCACATTATTTTAACTATATTCTTATAATCATTTTTGTGATGCTTCTATCTTTCATGCATTTAAAAAAATTAAATTAGTTACTAACTTTTTGTGCATCCATATTTGTTTCTCAACATCACTTAAGTCTCTAAAGGACTCTCTTTACTTTTCTTATCTGTAAAATGGAAATTATAGTAACATCTGCTTCATAGCGTTTTTATTTTGAAAATCAAATGAGATAATGTGCATATTGTACTTAGCAAATCTTAAAACTCTATATAAAAGCTGGATAACATCATTATTAGAGTAGTATGATATTTTGACTTAGGCTTTGACTCAGACCAATTCCCTGATAGTTTAGGTTCAATATTGAAACCAAATTTACACACTCACAGGTCATTTAACAGTTAACAAAAAGAGATTTAATTTGTTAAACTAAGAACAGGGTATTCAATAAGAATGGACATTGAATAGAGCCAACTAATCAAAAGTTTCTTGCCTGAATTGCCCATTGTTTTACATTAGCTAACATTGTGGTTATTTGTACTCATATGAACAGGAAGTGATGTCAAGACTCAGAGCCTTAACTCCCCTGAACCAATCAAGGCTTAAGATGGAATCAATACCTTCTAAGGAAAAATTAGCCTAATTTAGGGAGCAAGGACTAGGATATTGTTCCTACCTTATATGGTCTTCCTTTTCAAATGCAAGGAGGATTAACATATTAAGTTTCCAATATGATATTGTAATTATCTGCCAAGTTATTTTGGAATGAATTGAAATCAAATGGAGATTAGGTACCTGTGGCATCTGAAGATGTTGTAGATCGTTAAGAAGAGATTAAAGATCAAAGACAAACTTTATAGACTAGTTTGTTTGTTTTTTTTCCTGTGGCTGGCCTCAGATCAAGCTGCCTTCTGTATCTGCCATTCCTTCTGTGCCTGCTATTCCCTCTCTGCCTGCTTCTTGTGTTTTAGGGTAGCAGAAGGTTGCACTTCTGCCATCTTTATTCTCATCACCCTGTGTAAGCATTTCTAGCAAAGTATGATAGAAAACAACGTTCACAATCGTAGCCAAGGAAGCCAGCTGGCCTGGGGTCGATTGCCCAAACTTCTCTCACACTAGAGCAGGCTTGTAACCTGGTTCCCCTTTAAATAATCTCTTAGCTCTCCATGTAATAGCAGCCTGCCTGCTGGGGTCTCCTACCTCTCCATATGTAGGCCTAAGCTTATGAAAAACTGGCATGATTTAAAGAAAGAAACAGAAAAACTCCTTTCCCCACAGATCTTAGCCAAGTCACTGACTTCCTGGAGCCTCAGTTTCCTCATCTGTAAAATGAAGAGATTGAACCAGATGACTTCTAAGCTCCCTCTCAGCACTAATCATATGATATTATGATCCTCTGTGTTTCCTACAATTCTATATCATACAAATCCTACCATTAGATTAGAGTAGGCCTGAATTTTAAAATGCAAATCATTCTCGGTGATCAAAATGTTCTATACTTGTATGACTAATTCATGTTCAAGAGGAAGCTCCATAATAAAATATATTTAATAAGGGGGCTGGAATCAAGAAGACCTGAGTTCAAATCTGACCACAGACATTTACTAGTGTGATCCTGGCTAAGACATTTGAGCACTTGATGATAATAATAGCATCTACCTCAAATATATATCAAATAATATTTGTAAAGTACCTGGCACATTGTATATACTTAACAAATTTCCTTCCTTCATTTGATCCCTACATCATGTATAATATATTGGATAGCTTTTATTTTTCCCATTTTACAGATGACAGTATAGCACAGAAATTAAATAGTTTATCCAAAATCAAATAATTAAAAAGTAATGCAATCACAACTTTAACCCAGCTCTTCTGGTTTCAATCTCAATGAACTTTATACTAAATTTGATATGGGTAGGATGGGAACTGAGAAGTCAGGAAGAAAGAAGTCTTTGGGTATTTGATGAAGGTAGGGGGTGATAGAACTAAGTATATGGATTTTATGTAAGGAAGAAAAAGAATAAAATAATTAATACAAGTTAAAATGTCTATTACAATACAGTTGGCTCCATTTCTCAGGGCCAGTCTTATTACATTTTATTCACATGATTGTCTCATACTCAACATAGATTAAGGAGTATCCTTCCTCTGCCATTTGGTTCAAGGACCATAAAGTATATCCCCCCTATTTTGAGGGCCCCAGTGAATACTCCAATTCCATTTAACTATTTAACATTTGCTTAATTTTTATAAAAATATAGTAAGATATCAGAGATATAGCAAAAACAAATATAAAAACATTTTCTCAATATCTCAGAGCATAATCCTCCTTCTACTGTATCACCTCAATCTCTGGGGAAGAGTGACTCCCAACATAATTCCTAAAAAACATTATTTCAACCATTAATTCAAGCCCAGTGCCAGTGCCAATTCTGGTGCAATTCTGAACACTACTGAGCTGGTTGTAATCCCCACCTGCATTCCTGGACTTATAGGAACTCATAGTTCATAGTCGTGATTCAGATCAGAGATTCTACTGCCTACAGCTAGAATAGCCAATAATGAATAAAAAGGTTAAAGACTGAGGACTATTTCTTGAGGTTGCATGGCCTAAGCTTGAAGGAGACAGTTCTCAGGCCCTTCTTTGCCATGTGGTATGAGCCAGGTACAGGCTTCTCATTTTATGTAAATGGATCATTATGTAATTTACATAAATTTTCCTGCTGAAGTGGATAAGAGAAGGAGGAAGGAAGAATGGGGGTCTTGTGTTTAGAAAGAGATGGGACTAACACATAATTCAAGGACACAAGGAAGTCAGGGACAGAGAAGCCAGGTAAGGAGGAAGAACATGCAGGGTTGGGACCATCCATGTGTGGGCCTGGCCAAACCAAGGGGAAGAACACATGAGGAGCAGACACATGGGGGGCTGGACACAGACACTGACAGAAAGAAGACAGGCAACATACAGGAGGTGAGACTCACAGACAGGTTGTGAAATAGTACTAAGGTGTCCTCTGGAGCTGGCTATCCCAAGTTAAGCCCAATCCAACAGCAATGACATTCTCTCAGTGTCTGTTTTTCTGCTTTTGCTTGGAGGGTTTTTTGTTGTTGTTTAGTTATTGAGGGTTTTTGTTTGTTTGTTTGTTGAGAAGGTGGGAGGCCATGTAATAATGACATAAAGGGCAGGAGAAAGAGAGCACAGTACCATACAGTAAAGTTAACAAGTGTTCTTTGCTGTAATTGTTATTTTATTTTTGTTTTTGGAATGTAGCTTTCTTTCAGAATTCTTTACATAAAGTCAAATTGGCATAATGTGAATTTACATAAAGTGAGAACTGAATGTAGCCTATTATCCTAATTGCTGAATCAGAGTGTCCTAGCTATTGGTGAGTCAAGTCACAGTTCTAACTACATAGTCAATAGAAAATGTTTCCTCTTGGGGCAGCTAGGTGGTGCAGTGGATAGAGCACCAGCCCTGAAGTCAGGAGGACTTGAGTTCAAATCTAGTCTCAGACACGTAACAGCTGTGTGACCCTGGGCAAGTCACTTAACTCCAATTGCCTCAGCAAAAAAAAAAAAAAAAAAAAGAAAATGTTTCCTCTTAACCATATGGTAGACTAAAGAAGAATGTTCACATGAGCTATACTCTGCATCTTCTTTATCTTGTATCACTGAATCAGGTCTATGTGTCTTCTGTGTAGATGATCCCATTCTGGTTGGTCTAGGCCCACTCCCAATTCACTTACACTATAATGATTAAATCATTGTAATAGACCCTAAGGATATAAAAGTGAAAAAGAACATAATCCCCAAGGAGTTTACATTCTTTTGTTTTTATTACTCAGTTATTGGTGACCCCATACGGAGTTTTCTTGACAAAGATAATAGAGTCATTTGCCATTTCCTTCTCCAGTGGATTAAGACAAAAAGAGGTTTAAGTGATATGCCTTGAGTCACACAGCTAGTGAATGTCTCAAGCTGAATTGGAATTCAGATCTTCCTGACCCCAAGCTCACTGATTTATCCATTAAATCACTACTTGTCTCCACTTATACTTTTAAAAGAAGACTTATTATTTGTGACAGAGCACCTACATACACTTGTAAAAAGTATGATTTTTTTATGTGGACAGAGAGAGAAGGGAAGGAGGAAAGGAAGGAGGGAGGGAAGAAGTAAGGAAAGGAGAAAGGAAAGAAGTAGGGAAAGAAAGCAAGGAAAGAAGGAAGGAAGGAATGAAGGAAGGAAAGAAGGAAGGAAGCAAGCAAGGAAGGAAGTAGGCAAGAGAAGGAGAAGGGAAGGAGGAAAAGAGGAAGGAAGGCAGCAGGGGAAGAAGGAAGGAGGCAAGAGAAGAAGAAGGAAGGAAGGAAAGAAGGAAGGAAGAAAGGAAAGAAGTGATGAGGATATCATTAGGTAGAGATGAAGAAGGAGGCTTTTACAAGTGCAAAATACAAAAATGTACATAAGTGAGAGAGCACAAGGAAAGATGAAGAGAGAATGCAGAGTACTTAGCACAGTGCTTGAAACTTAGTGGGCACTTAATAAACACTCATTAACTTATAGACTTTAATATACAGGAAATATATGGGGAAAAGACTAAAAAGATAATTTCAGAGCCAGATTATTAAGGGAATTGAATGTCAGAGTCAGACTTGGCATCTGACATGGCATTTATTTTATAACATTGTAGTGTCATCTAAGGACAGTTAAGTGGCACCGTAGTGCACAGAATACTGGATTTGGAATCAGGAAGACTCATCATTCTTAGTTCAAATCTGGCCTTAGACATTTACTAGTTGTATGACCCTTAACCCTATTCACTTCACTTCCTCATCTATAAAATTTGCTGGAGAAGGAAATGGCAAAAACACTGCTGTATAGATATGTAGATGTAGATAAGATTTAGATGATATAACTATATACATAATTACATACTTATGTGTTTGTATGCACATATAGAGTTAATACATTCCAAAGTCAGGGTAGATTTTTTTTTCTTTTCTTTTCAATTCATGGAACAAAACAATCATTATATAACACATTACAATAAAAAGATTGCTGCACATGAAACTGCAAATCTACCATATATAATTTGCTAATCCCTCATGTAAATTTCTTTTTTTCCCTTTTTTTCTTTCCTTTCCCACCAACCCTAGATATGGCTACTATTAAAATAAAATAAAACAAAGCAAAAATAAAAATGGATAAACAAAGGAAAAATAACCCAACCATAGAAAGCTACTTTGATATAAAAGAATATCTGGTTCATAATCAGAGGAAGCTAGTGACATTCAAAAAATGTAATGTTTTAAGATTTTCAAAGCACTTTCCTTTTAATACCCCTGTCATGATAGTGCAAATGTTATTATCTGCATCTTACAAATGAGGAAACTTGGGCTTCAAATAGGATCAGTAGTTTGCCCATAGTTTATAGCTATTAAATATTTATAGTAGGATTTGAACTAGGCTCCTGACTCTATGTCCAATGCTCTTTCCACTATATTATATAAATACTTTTAATGGAAAGGAATGGAATTAAAGTAAATAATTATTGATTTTTTCATGACATATCCTCCTTAGTAGACTGAAAACTATTTAAGGACAAAGATTGGGTCATTTTTCATCTTTGCACATGTAGCTACTAACATCATGCCTTGCATATAGTCAGTACTTTTTTTTTTGCTAAATTAAATTAAATCTACATAATGGATATTTCTTCATGCAATGATGTTTCATATCCATCTACTAAACTCCCACAATTCCCTCTACCATTTGAAAAAAAAAGGATCCTATAGTTTGGATCATATGAGATTCTACTACTACATAGATATTTGGAAGTCCTAGTCAGCTTTTTAACACAACAGAGGTGGGGGTGAGAAGGAAGTCAGGTTATCTACTCTATATAACTTATGTCTATGAATTCAGAGTGTGTTACTCTGGCTTTATAACTAGCGATAGTTATACATCATATATATATATACATATATATATATGTATGTATATGTATATATATATATATATATATATATATATATACATAATTTCCATAGTCACAATTAGGATTTCTTGCACTCAGGACAAATTCTGGTGAACTGGGTTTGAATGGGGAGAGGGAAGAAATAAAAGGAACAGAGCCAAGTATAATCCATGTTGAACTGGTGTCCTTTCCCATCGCTTTCAAATTAGAAAGAAAGTGGTTGGCATATATGTGTGTGTCTCTGTGTGTGAACACCAATAATATGGGTTCTTGGAGAAGGGTGCCATGATAAAGAGACCCTGGGGTGTGAGTCTAGACATGGCAGTGGGGTTGGCTATGATTCATGGCACACAGGCTGGCAGAAAATTGCTAGGCACAGCAATGGCTAATCAGAGGAGCACTTAAGAGAGAAAAAAGGTCTTCTTCAGTTCCAGATACTGAGACCCTAAGTCAAAACCCAGCTTCCCTATCATAGTTATGGTTGTATTTCTGGCATCCTGCATTAGACTTGCTCATTCAAAATGAAAAACTTACATTTCTATTCTGTTACCCAATCAAGACCTACAAAGTGACTGAAATATGTAGTAGGTATTATATAAATGCTGGCATGGTTTATTAACCCCCACAATGATAATGATAAGTGGTATTTATAGTGATTATAGCATTATGGGGAAATCAAGGGATTTATATTCACATAATCATAGAATCTTAGAATTGGAAGGCAAGCTAAAGATTTTTTAAGCTCCTGAGGATTCTTCTAGGTCTCGTTATAGAATTCTTTGAAACATAATCTCTTCTTGATATATACCTAACAAGTGGTCATTGACTCATAAGTTGTTCTATTTTATTTTTGAGAAATTTGAATTGTTTGGAAGCTTTTTTTTTCCTACATTAGACCAAAATGTACTTTCCTATAGCTTATATCCTCTGGTGTCTCCAGAACCTTCATTATGATTTCATTACTATGTATATTTTCCATCTACACAGATGACTCAGTTGAAGGTGTTGCACAGAATAATTCCAGTTCTGGTTCAGGGCATTAACTACTGGGATGATCTTGGACAGATACTCCTCTCTGGACTTTGATTTTTTTTTCATTGATCTAAGAGCCTGGAATAGTTTTCATTATATTTGAACTTGTACCACTTTTTGTATTGTTGTATTTTGTATTATAGTTGTATATAACTATAATTTCAAAAGTATTAACATTTTACCAAGGAGCCACCTATGCTTTGGAAGATGTCTCATTTCTCTGGCTTGTTGCTCCCATTCAGAGAATCTGGGCACATTAGTGTCTAACACTACCCAAAGATTTATTACCAGCTATTCTTAAAAGAACATAGTTCACAAGACTTAAAGAATTAAAAGGATAGGGAAGAGGAGGACACACTGAGAGGATAGAGTAAAAAGCCAAAGAAGGAGTGGGAGGTAGAAGAGATATATTTTGCCTCCTTAAGAAATTCACCCATAGGAAGACCAGTATGTCATTTATTCCTAATGTCCCCAGTTTCCAATGGCCTAAAGCCTAGGAACAAAAATATCCTGAGGAAAGCATCCCTATGTTCTGTTTTTCTTTTTTTCCCTTGCAGGGTCAAACAGATGATTGGATCCAGAAATCAGTTCCGAAATTTTTCTCCTTTCTTCCAAGAAGAACAAGTTCCCCTCCCTCCCCACACAGCTTCTACTTTCCATCCATCACAATGGAGAGATGAAGATTGGGTCCTTACTGTGTAAGAGGGCTTGGGGCCAAAGCATTTACACCCCACAGGGCTCCCTTCTGTCACCCCTCCTGTTCCCCACAGCCACAATACAACTTGAGTTTATACTGTCTGTGAGGCCTGACTATTATGTAGACTAATACTTTTCAAGTTTGGTCCATCTTGGGTCTATTGCTCTATAGATTGACACTTTCTAAGTTTGGTTATCTTTGCCCCATCCCTCTCTTCAGGTTTTGGTATACAGAAAAAAAAATTGTCCTGAACTTTGTCCATATTCTATTAATGTATATCCTTGGGAGGTGTGGGGAAATTTGTTAGAGCAGGTTGAAAAGCATTATCTGTACCTGCTTATGTTGGAAACCCACGGTCTTGCTCAGTAGCACTAACACCTACACCATCGGCATCTTTAAAAAGGAGGTTAATAAAAAATATTTTTAAAGGAGGTTAATAGAAAAAAGAGAAAAAGTTATTTTTTCTCAGGACTTTTGTTTCCTCATTTTAAAAATAAGGGAACTGTAGAATTTTAGAAAGATGATTGAATGAAGTTCACAAAAGAATTCAGAATTCAGAGCTCAAAAATGTCTTCAATTTCCTTCTTCTAAAATCTGAAAGCATTAATAAAAATACTTTCAAATAGAAGAAGAGGAAGTAATCAGAGTTGAAACCAATGAACTTTCAAATAGGAGAAGAGGAAGTAATCAGAGTTGAAACCAATGAACTTTCAAACAGAGCAGTGTCTTAGATGCTGAACACTGTATATATGCATGTTGGACACGGCAATACCATCAGATAGTATTGGGTTTTTTCTGAATTATTTTTCTTTTTGAGAAGGGAAGTTTTTAGAAGGGAGGAGATATATTAGGAAATGTCAGTGACTAAAAAAGGGCATGAATATTTTTTTAAATCATGATTATAACAAAGATCAAATTATATTAAAACATATTAAATGAAAATAATAACAATCATAAAACATAAAACACTAGAATTCAGTTTCTATTTTTAAAATTTATTTCCCAAATGTTTGTATTAGCAGAAATAATGATCAGTGGATTGAATTTGCTATTGAAATTAAAAAACCTAAAAGCTAACACATCAAAATTACCATATTTTTGCATCATAATGAACAAATGATTATCATTTGCTTATCATTTCAGAGTTGTCTTTCTCTGCCTTATACTTTCAAGATCTAGAGATCAGAACTATACCTTTCACATAGAAAGGAGTGGATTGAGATGTTTAATTTAGTTTAATTTATTGATCCTTAAAAAATAACTTAATTTTTTCAAGATTTTTTGCTTTCAAATTTCTTTAATAATTATATCATTTCTATAAATATTTATATATTATCATATTTTAAGGTTTGTTAAGTGCTATTCATGAAGTCCTGAGTACAAATAGGTGTGTGGCCCTGTATAAGTCACTTAACCTATGTCTGCTTTCATTATTCAGTCAATCAATAAATATTTATTAGATGTGCCAGGCATTGGTCCATATACTGGGGGTGGAAAAAAATATAAAAAGAGGAAAAAGTCCCTGCCCTCAGAAAGCTTACAATCTAATGGAAAAGGAAAGGAAGGGAGTTGACAACAGTGCAAAGAGCTCTGGGCCTGGAGTCAGGAAGTTCTGAGTTTGACATTTGCTGTGTGACCTAGAACAAGCCATCAATATCTTCTTGCCGCAGTTATCTCATTTATAAAATAAGACTAGTAATAAAAATAGAAATAACACTTCCTTCACAAGGATTATTGTAAAGGTCATATATGATAACATATAAAGTCCTTTGAAAACCTTAATGTATTATGTAAGTGGTAGGTGGTAGTAATAGAAGTGGTAGTGGTAGTAGAGGTGATGATAGTAGTAATAGTAGTAGTAGTAGTAGTAGTAACACTGGAGGAGAAACTAAAAGAATTGAAGGCCAAAGACAATTTAAAAAGCAAAGAGTTATATTAAAAAACACAAATAAAATATACAAACTATCAAAAAAAGAAACATTTTCAATCTTTTTTTCTAACATTATGTATTTTATTTTATTTTATTTTATTTTTTTGGGATTTTTTTTATATAAAGCTTTTTCTTTACAAAACATATGAGTGACCTTTCAACACTGACCTTTGCAAAAACTTTTTTTTTCCAAGCTTTTCCCCTCCTTCCCCCCAACCCCGACCCCTAGATGACAGGTAATCTAATACATGCTAGATAGGATAAATTATATGACAAATACAATACATGTATACATATCTATACAATTATCTTACTGCACAAGAAACATCAGATCTAGAAAGAGAAGAAGAAAAAAACAACTTAAGAAGGAAAACAAAATGCATGGAAATATTCACAGAAAGCGGTAAAATGCTGTGTTGTGGTTCACTCTCAGTTCCCACAGGCCTCTCTCTGGATGTATATGACTATCTTCATCGCAGAACAACTGGTTTGAATCACATCATTGTTAAAGAGAACCATGTCCATCAAAATTGATCATTGTATAGTCTTGTTGCTGTGTATAATGTTCTCCTGGTTCTGCTGATTTCACTCAGCTTCAGTTCATGCAAGTCTCTCCAATCCTCTCTGAAATCCTCCTGTTGGTCATTTCTTACAGAACAATAATATTCCATAACATTCATATACCATAATTTATTCAGCCATTCTCCAATTGATGGGCATCTTTTCAATTTCCAGTTTCTTGCCACTACAAAAAGGGCTGCCACAAACATTTTTGCACATGTGGGTCCCTTTCCCTCCTTTAAAATCTCTTTGGGATATAGGCCCAGTAGAAACACTGCTGGGTCAAAGGGTATGCACAGCTTGATAACTTTTTGAGCATAGTTCCAAATTGCTCTCCAGAATGGTTGGATCCATTCACAGTTCCACCAACAATGTATCAGTGTCCCATTTTTCTCACATCCCCTCCAAGAGTTATCATTATCATTTCCTGTCATTTTAGCCAATCTGACAGGTGTGTAGTGGTATCTCAGAGTTGTCTTAATTTGCATTTCTCTGATCAATAGTGACTTGGAACACCTTTTCATGTGACCAGAAATAGTTTCAATTTCTTCGTCTGAAAATTGTCTGTTCATATCTTTTGACCATTTATCCATTGGAGAATGGATTGAATTCTTATATACTTGAGTCAATTCTCGATATATTTTAGAAATGAGGCCTTTATCAGAACCTTTGGATGTAAAAATATTTTCCCAGTTTACTGCTACCCTTCTAATCTTGTCTGCATTCATTTTGTTTGTACAAAAACTTTTTAACTTGATATAGTCAAACTTATCTATTTTGTGATTAATGATGACCTCTGGTTCTTCTTTGGTCACAAATTGCTTCCCTCTCCACAGGTCTGAGAGGTAAACCATCCTACATTGTTCTAATTTGTTTATAATATCATTCTTTATGCCTAGATCATGAATCCATTTTGACCTTATCTTGGTATATGGTGTTAGGTGTGGGTCAATGCCTAATTTCTTCCATACTAGTTTCCAATTATCCCAGCAGTTTTTGTCAAATAGTGAGTTTTTATCCCAAATACTGGGGTCTTTGGGTTTATCAAACACTAGATTACTATTGTCATTGAGTATTTTGTCCTGTGAACCTAACCTATTCCACTGATCCACTACTCTATTTCTTATCCAGTACTAAAAGGTTTTGGTGACCACTGCTTTATAATATAGTTTTAGATCTGGTGCAGCTAGGCCACCCTCATTTGCATTTTTTTCATTAATTCCCTTGAAATTCTTGACCTTTTGTTTTTCCAGATGAATTTTGATGTTATTTTTTCTAGTTCAGTTAAATAATCTCTTGGGAGTTTGATTGGTATAGCACTAAATAGATAGATTAGTTTAGGTAGTATTGCCATCTTTATCATATTCGTCGACCTATCCAAGAGCACTTGATGTTTTTCCAATTGTTTAGATCTGACTTTATTTGTGTGGAGAGTGTTTTGTAGTTTTGCTCATATAGATCCTGACTTTCCCTTGGCAGATATATTCCCAAATATTTTAAACTATCAATAGTTATTTTGAATGGAATTTCTCTTTGTATCTCTTGCTGTTGCATTTTGTTGGTGATGTATAAAAATGCTGATGATTTATGTGGATTTATTTTGTATCCTGCAACTTTGCTAAAGTTGTGGATTAATTCTAATAGTTTTTTAGTAGATTCTCTAGGGTTCTCTAAGTAGACCATCATATCATCTGCAAAGAGTGATAATTTGGTTTCCTCATGACCTACTCTAATTCCTTTAATCTCTTTTTCTTGTCTTATTGCCAAGGCTAGCATTTCTAATACAATATTGAACAGTAATGGTGATAGTGGGCAACCTTGTTTCACCCCTGATCTTATTGGGAATGGTTCCAGTTTATCACCATTACATATGATGCTAGTTGATGGTTTTAAATAGATGCTACCGACTATTTTAAGGAAAAGTCCATTAATTCTGATACTCTCTAGTGTTTTCATTAGGAATGGATGTTGGATTTTATAAAATGCTTTTTCTGCATCTATTGAGATTATCATATGTTTTTGTTGATTTGGTTATTAATATAGCCAATTATGTTAATAGTTTTCCTAATATTGAACCATCCCTGCATTCCTGGTATAAATCCTACTTGGTAATGGTGTATTATTCTGGGAATGATTTTCTGTAATCTCTTTGCTAATATTTTATTTAAGATTTTTGCATCAATATTCATTAAGGAGATTGGTCTATAATTTTCTTTCTCTGTTTTTGTTTTACCTGGTTTAGGTATCAGTACCATGTCTGTATCATAAAAGGAGTTTGGGAGGAGTCCTTCATTCCCTATTTTTTTCAAATATTTTATATAATAATGGAGTTAATTGTTCTTTAAATGTTTGGTAGAATTTACATGTAAATCCATCTGGTCCTGGGGATTTTTTCTTAGGGAGTTGATTAATGACTTGTTCTATTTCTTTTTCTAAAATGGGACTATTTATGTTTCAAACCACCTCCAATTGTTCACTGAAGAAAGCCATATACACCCAGAGAGAGGGATGCGAAATGTGGACCACAACATAACATTCTCATACTCCTTGATTGATGTTTGCTTACATTGTGTTTCCTTTATCTGATATATCGTTTGTGTAGATAAGATTTTTCTTGCACACCAATGATAAGTTTGGAAATATGTATACATATATTCGATTTGCCAATATTTTAACACAATTAACATGTAGTGGATATCCTGCCATCTAGGGGAGGGGTGGGGAGTTGGGGGGAAAAATTTGTAACGGAAAGCTATGTAAGGGTTATTGTTGAAGAATTACCCACACATATGTTATGCAAATAAAATAAAAATTAAAAAAAAATTAAATAAAATGGGACTATTTAAGTAATTTATTTCCTCTTCTGTTAATCTGGACAATCTATATTTTTGTAGATATTCCTCCATTTCACTTAGGTTATCAAATTTATTGGCATACAGTTGGGCAAAGTAACTCCTGATTATTGCTCTAATTTCCTCCTCATTGGTGGAAAGTTCTCCCTTTTCATTTTTGAGACTAACAATTTGATTTTCCTCTTTCCTTTTTCTAATCAAATTAACTAGAGGTTTATTTATTTTGTTGTTTTTTCATAAAACCAACTTTTAGTTTTATTTGTTAATTTAATAGTTTTTTTTTATTTCAATTTTACTAATCTCTCCTTTTATTTTTAGGATTTCAAGTTTGGTATTTGATTGGGGGTTTTTAATTTGTTCTTTCTCTAGCTTTTTTAGTTGCAAGCCCAATTCATTGATTTTCTCTGTATTTATTTTATGCAAATAAGCATCTAGAGATATAAAATTTCCCCTTATTACCACTTTAGCTGTATGCAACAAATTTTGGTATGTTGTCTCATCATTGTCTTTCTCTTGGATGAAATTAGTATTTCTGTCTGTAATTTGCTGTTTCATCCATTCATTTTTTAGGATAAAATTATTTAGTTTCCAATTGCTTTTTGGTCTATTTTCTCCTGGCCTTATATTGCATGTGATTTTTATTCCGTCATGATCTGAAAAAAATGCATTTATTATTTCTGCCTTCCTGCATTTGATTTTGAGGTTTTTGTGTCTTAACACATGGTCAATTTTTGTATAAGCTCCATGGACTGCTGAGAAACAGTAAACTCCTTTCTGTCTCCATTTAATTTCCTCCAAAGATCT
>JAJPUD010001437.1:8182-41215 GCA_023553655.1 Myrmecobius fasciatus | reverse complement strand
AGAGAGAGAGAGAGAGAGAGAGAGAGAGAGAGAGAGAGAGAGAGAGAACAAATGTGATTGAGGAGCAAGTGTCAAGGGACACATACACGTTCTTCTGATTATGCACCTTCATCTCTTACTTCGCACAGTGTGCCCCCCAAGGAAAGATAGTCAAGGATCTCTTAATCATCTTTCATCTTCCCAAAAGGATTTCCCTTGCACAGAGAGTCTATTACTTTATACTATTACCCTGGCCACCTTGCCTTCCACTGTCTTCTGGGGACAATGCTTTCCTTGAGGGAAGGATGTAATGGACTTGGGCTTCAAGTCTACCCCAACAGTCTGCCCGAAAGCTGCACTATGCCAGTGCAAGACAGCTTCTATCTCCTGTGGCCAGCCAGATTTCCCAACTAGGATATGGAGACCCTCCAGTATGTTTCCAATGACTTCAAGCCTTCCATCTTCTTTTGTACCCATCCCTTGGTTGATGAGGGAAAGGAAAGTTGGTGAGGAATGGGTACTTCTTTTTCTTTCTCTGTCCCCTGCTGCTCCTTTCCTGACCAATCTTTAACCTTCAGAAGGAAGAGGAGTAATAAAGCAGGACTCTCATCTGGCTACCTGACCATGTGTCTTCCATCATAGACTGCAGCTGTCTAATCTCCAGCTTCCTTTTGGGAAGATAGTAGGCATCCTCCACTCATTGATGAATATTTTCCCATCTGGTCATATCCTACATATCCCAGGAACTCTGAGCTCCTGTTCATTCTTTGTCTTTAAGTCAAGACATTCATAGGGTGATGTCTTGACTTGTATGTGAATTGCATGTGAGGCAAATTTACACAAAATCATCAGTCTCACTCTCTCTTTAAGTCATCAAAGCCTAGTGGCAAGACAAAAGTTAGCACAACTGGCATTAGGACAACTGGTGGTGGCTCAACATGCAGTGGATGACCTGTACTTCAGGTCTCACCAGACTCTAAGCACTCACAGCACCTATTTCAGTGACCCTGATAGCTTTGAAACAAATTGTTCTTAGTCTGTTCAATCTACCTGGAGAAGTCTTCATGTGCTTAGGGTAGACATCCCCCTAATTTATTAAAAAGTGTGAAGTCTGTCAGTTATCCTCAACTTGGTTTTTACATCTGCCAAGATAGTTTTTACCAGCATGTAGCCACTGCATGTATTATACCTTCTTGGAGTTACAGTTGAATGAAAGGTAGATACCAAACACAGATGAATATCTCCGAAAAGGACTCAGCAAGTCCTCGCATCGGAAATGATAATTCTCCCTGACTATCCCATACATATCACTGTAGCTTCTACAGATCATCATCCAAATTCTATTCCTCACCCCTTCACCCCACATTCTGACTCTCCTACATCAAGTTTCAATTAAATACCACCTAGCCCTTCCACTGTGCTTTCTGGAATGCTTGTTCCATAGGCAGCAAGCTTCCTTTCACCCCTTTCCAACTCCTTCTGTTTACTAGTATTTACTAAAATCTAGATTCTCCTACCCACCATGACACAGTCTCCCTGATCACCCTTTTCAGCACTGGATGTACCTTCACTAATTTTCCTCAGTTCATTGATTGAGAAGGGGAAGTTGGTTATTACTTATTGCCCAACTACACTTCCAGGTTTTTTTTCCCATAGCTTTATGACTTAGTAGCCCCTCCTCCTTGGAGGGTTATATTATTCATGTCTGCTACCCAATCAAAATCCTGGCAGCTGTAGTCTACAGAACTCCAGGTCATTCCCCTTCCTTCCTCAATGAAGTCAATACATGACTCAGAATTTCTCTCTCTTCCCGAATCTCTGCCTTTATAATACTAGAATTTGATGTACATATAGATTCTTCCTCAAATAGCTTAATCACTCAGTTCTTCAATCTACTCATTTTCTATGAGTTATTTTTTCACCCCACTTCAGCCACATATAGAGATGGTCATATCTTTGATTCTGCTATCACTCACAAATGTACCATCTCTACATTTAAGAATTTTGAAATCTCCATATTTCATCATAATCTATTGATTTTCCACCTTTCCTTCTGCCATCCCTTATAACATCCTGCTCTTTATCCTTTATTAACTCTGCCTGATGGCTTTCTTGAAGTCCCAACTAAAATCCCATCTTTACAAAAAGATTTTTCCCAACCCTCTTAATTCTAGTGTTCTCTCTGTGTTATTTCCCATTTATCCCATATATTGCTTGTTTGTATGTAATCTCCCTCATTGGATTGTGTGCCCCTTGAGGGCAGACATTGTGGACTTTTTGTATGTCTTAGTATTTAGCATACTAAGTTCCTGGCATATATTAGGGGGTTAATAAATGCCTATTGATTGATAGATTGGCATATATGTGAAACACATGGCTTAGTCACATGCTTTTCTGGTAAAATAGAGAGACAACCCTATATAAAGAACATGATGACTAGAATAATGGGCATCTCTGATACTGCAGAGCAGTTCATGTCCTCTGATCATATCATTGTGCTGCTTTCTGCTGCCCTCTTTTGGTTATTCTGCCTTTACTCAAAGCTGGACACGGTTTCATTTCTGGTAGTCATTTTATCACCGTTCCTTATTCATTTCTGTGTCCTCTGTAATAGATAATTCCACTAGTCTCTAGTTGTTTTGTTTTCTGGTACAATTTGCTGAGGGTACAGTGGTTAAAAATGCGTTCTCTGGAAATGACATATTCAATCCATTTTAGTTCCCCTAGCCTAAGTCTATGACAACTTTGAACATGATAACTGTATCTCTTAGGCAATGGGCAAAACCAAGATTAAAGCTATGCTTTTGACCCCCTTTATGCTAACCAATTCCAGGCAACTATTTGCTTCAGAGTTAGGAAATTCTTTTTTTCCTACTCACAAATCCTTATTGGTCAATTTGAGTTCATTCTATTTGGGATGATCTACACAATAAAATTTCTAAGAAGCTGATTGCAGGAGGGAAGAAGAAGCTCCTAATGCTCACACCTATCATGCAAATGAAAATAGAGCAAGAAATAAAAGGGTTATGTGAAGGGAATAACAATATCTGTCCCAGTCTTCAATTTTTCCTTTTATGATAAATTCTGAGTTTTACTATATTGTTCTGACAACAAAATAAAATAAGGTAATCATTGATCTTCCTAAGTATAGAATGAATTCAAAGAATGATACTTGCTATACCATTCTACATAGATCCTGGATTTTCTGTTCAAAGATGCAGTGTATCTGAGAATGTATTGGATTCATTTCCTTTTTTTTTTAAATATTACTAAATAAAAGGCATTGCTAAAGATATATTTTGCCTAGGTTTTTGATTAAGTATTTCATCAGATTGCTATGGAGAAGGTAGACAGATCAGGATTAGGTAATAATAAAATCAAATGGATTTAGAATTAATTGGATGAACAGACTCAAAATATAGTTATTAAAGTCAGTGTGGCAGCAAGAACACAATGAAGTATTCCAAGAATATCTATTTGTTCCTGAGCTATTTAAATTTTTTTCCATGATATATAAAGGTGTAGGTGTGATTCTTATCAAATTTATAGATAATACAAATCTGGGAGGGACAGTTAACACAGTGGATAACAGTTGGGGTCCAAAAATCAGCTTAACAGATTAGAACACCTAGCTGAATCTCATAAAAATTAAATTCAATGGAAATAAATGTAAACTTTTCCTACAAAAATGAATTTTACAAATATAAAATACAAAGACATGGGTAAATGGAAGTTATTTTTGCTGAAAAACATATAAGATTTTTAATGAACACTAAGTTCAATAAGACAGCAGTGTGATTTGGCAGACTCAAAAAGTTAATGTAGTATTGATCTTAGGGAAGTAATGTGATAGCTAACCATTCTCTACCCTCATCAGACCTCCTCTGAAGTATTGTGTTCAGGTCTGGGTTCCATGATTTAAGAAACATATTCATAAGTTGGAGAGGAAAATGAGGATGATGATGACATTGAGTTCACATCATTGTTTGAGGAATTCAGTATATTTAGCTTGGAGAAGAGAAGATTCAAGAAGGAAATAATGTCTGCCTTCAAGTATTTGAAAAGTTTTTAAGTGGAGGAGATATGATGAGGATGAGGATGATAATGAGGATGAGGAGGAGGAGGTGAAGGAGGAGAAGGAAGAGGAAGATGATGATAATGATGATTTGGAGGGATTAAACTCATTATGTTTAGTTCCAGAGGACAAAACTAGGAAATGAGTAGTACTCAATAATTCAGTACTCCTGAAAAAAGTAAATTTAGGTTCGATATCAGGAAGTACTTCCTAACAATTTGAGCTATCCCAACGTAAAATGAGGTGGCTTATATAAAATGATGGATTCTCTGCTCTTTAAAAAACTTCACAAAGAAGATAGATGACCATTTGTGGAGTATATGATAGAGGGGGTTCCTTTCATGTAAAAGTTAGATTAGATGCTTGCTGACTTTTCTTCCAACTCTCCAATTCTGGGATTCTTTTATTTATAAGAGAAAAATGATACATAGAAATTCAGGGGAAAATACCTGGAAAAGATGATTAGATACTTGTCCTGATTTAGAGATTAGAAAGTCAGCTTCAGAGTTAGGAAGATCTGGGTTCAAGCACCACCTTTGATATATAATGGTTCTGAAACTCTTACTGTGCTCTTCCTGTATAAATAACACTGAGGGCTTCAGGCAATGCACTGAGACTACCAGCAACACAGCAATTTTTGATCTGGCTTAGTAGAGGGGTTTCCTTTACCAAAAGTTCCTCAGATCAATTAAATTACTGTCTAATCCCCCAGAAAAAGGCAATTAGAATTAGAAATAAAATGCACCAGTCCAGACATGAATGCACTTAACTTTTATTTTTTAAATACATTTTATTTTCTCCAATTATATGTTAAAGCAGTTTTAACAATTTTTAAAAAGATTCTGAGTGCCAAATTCTATCCCTCCCTCCTTCTCCCCTCCCCAAGATGTTAATAGGTTGTACATGTGCAATCATGAAAAACATTTCCATATCAGTCATTTTGTACAAAAATACTTGAATAAAAGAAAAAGAATAAAAGAAAGTGAAAAAGTTTGCTTCAGTCTGTATTCAAACAGTATCAAAAGATGGGTTATATGCTTCCTCATTAATCTTTTGAAGTTGCCTTGGATCATTGTCTTGTTGAAAATAGCTAAGTCATTCACAATTCTTCATCATACAGTATTGCTGTTATTGAGCACAACATTCCCCTGGTTCTGTTCACTTCATTTTTCATTAGTTCATGTAAGTCTTTCCATGTTTTTTTCTGAAATCACCTTGTGTATCATATCTTATAGCACAATAATATTTCATAACAATCTTATACCACAGATTGTTTAATCATTCCCCAATTTATGGGTGTCCCTTTGCTTTCTAATTCTTAGCCGTCACAAAGAACTGTTAATAAATATTTTGTATAAATAATTCCTCTCCCCTCTTTTTGATATTTTGGGATATAAACTTAGAGGTAGAATTTCCAAATTACTCTCCAGAATGGTTGGATCAGTTCACAGCTTCACTAATAGAATGCACTTAACTTTTACATTTTTCTCCCTAGACATAGCTTGACTCATAATTTCCTCTATCCAAGAAGTATCCAGGTTTCTTGTGCCCCTCAAAAGGACTAAGAGCTTCTATTGCAGGGAATCTATTTTTCCCTTCCTTCTCCCTGTGTTGCACTCTTTGTACTCAACAATCTAAGATTTACTTTTCATCAGTCAGGAACACTCATGGTAGGTTTTGAAATATTCTTTTCATAGTTTTATCTCATGACTGGATGTTCTGCTCTCATCTTGACCAAATAGAAAACACAAAACAGGGATGAAATCAGTATAATTCAACTTGATACACAGGTGATACCAAATTACACTAAATGCATCTGCTTTTTTCATATTATTATTGGAAACTTAACTGTACCTCTATATTGGTTGGAAGACCTTCCCAGTCCATACCCCAATATCCTCCTCAACAACTTCTCTTTTTCCAACCTATCTCAATTCTCTCTGGGATCTCATAGCACTCTAGACATTTTGACATTGAGTAAATCTCTCAGCTTTGGTTTATGAAGGACAAGGTTCTTTCTTCCATGCAATATAATTACCATGGATAGCTAAGTGGCACAGTGCATAGAGTTCTGGGAACTCTAGGAAGACTCATCTTCCTGAGTTCAAATTTAGTCTCAGACATTAGCTAGGCAAGTCACCTAATCCTGTTTACCTCAAGTTTTTCATGTGTAAAATAAGCTAGAGAAGGAAATTGTAAACTACTCCAGTGTCTCTGACAAGAAAACTCCAAATGGGGTCATGAAGAGTCAGGTATGACTAAACAACAACAACAAAAAAGAACAAAAACGTAGTTGCTAAGTAAATAACAAGGCATTTTTTTTTTGCTGAGGCAATTGGGATTCAAGTGACTTGATCACACAGGTAGAAAGTAGTGTCTGAGACCAGATTTGAACTCAGGTCTTCCTGACTTCAGAGCTGGTGCTCTATCCACTGCACCACCTAGCTGCCCCTGCAAGGCATTTTCTAACTGGGTTCAGATTTGTAGAAGTGTGGATGGATGTAGAAGTTGAAGAATGTTTATTTAGAATCAGATAACCAGGTTTCTTTCCTAACCCTCCTAAGCTTGGGTGCATACCTTCTATCTTTTGGGTCTCAGTTTCCTCATTGGAAAAATCAAGATTTGAAATTGGATTCCTTCCAACTCTAAAACTACAAAATGATGGGTCTGGATTAGATACAATTTACGGTCTAGACCCTTGAAGATCTAGTTTCTATGATGCTATGTTTGAAAGACTGATGTTGCCTTTCAGGGTTTTAAAATTGAAATAGAGGTAAAGCCTAAATAATCTACTGGAATTGTTGACCCACTGGTCTTGGAGCGTTTGATCTAAAATGTATATTTTCTTTTATGGGGTGTTTTTCATAAAGGCAGGACTTTGGCAGTAGGGGAATTGGTAGAGGGTGGAAAGTTGAATGATACCAAATATATTCTGGGCAGCAACTTGCAAATGCCTTTATGTTTTCCAAATGCAAAGTTGTTTGGGAGGGTTTTAGTCTTATGACACAAAACTATTTATTATAGTCTTGTGTTACAGGACAATAATTTCCTGCTCCAAAATAACAGAAGAGTACTGAGCTGAAGCACATAGGGCTGAAGGACAGAGTATGGAGGAGGAATCACTAAATAAAATGCTTCCCCACCCCCATCTTTCTCCATCAAAACAAACCTAGGATTCTTATTATATCCACGTCTTGGTTTCCTCTCTTACACATTTCTCCCAGATTTAATTCATCTTTATTCCTCTCCCAAACCCCAGTTATATTATCTCCTCTATTATCCTTTATTCAAAGAGAATGAATTATGAGTTGGCAAGGCTTAAAAGTCTATATGTCATGATTGCAATGACAACTTTGCAGCTGGATGAATTTCTCTTGAGTATATAGGGTTGCTCCCACTTATAGCCAGAGTAGATTGTTGCCTCTTGGGACCTCGTGTGCTCATATACCTTGCTCCTCATGCTCTAATATTTTTCTCATGATCAGTATATACTTCAGAATTTTGAGGAGAGGTGGTTTCAGATTGGTAACTGTTTCTGAAGTAGCTATGGATGAAAAACTTCATCCATGCATGGATAACATTCAAGGCTGAACCTCTCTAAAATCAGCAAGGCTAGACTTTGAAGTCTTGATGAACAGTCCCACTAGAGATATTTCCCAGTGATCCATACAACTCTGGATTTTTCAGTTATGCTCCCACATGGAATACTGACTTTCATTCCATCCCTGCTAGCCTCCTCCCCTTTTCAGCTTCCTTTTGTGTATTGTCTTCCCATTAGAACATAATTTCCTTGAGAATAGGCACTGCCTTTATATTTGCATTTGTATTCCCAATGCCTGGCACAGTATCTAACATATAAGTGCTTAATAAATACTTATTGATTGACTGACTTAGTCTATCAGGCCCAGCCCTTGAGAATTCAGTGTTTTTTCATAGTATGATAAAATATTAGGTTATCAAATTGCTTGAAATTCCACTAACTCAATTAAAAAATTACCAAATATTTATTAAGAATGTCCTTTAAAAAAGGCCTTTATTGTGCTAAGCAATGAATGAAGAGGAAAGATTATAGAGTCTCATGAAATTTGTAGGCTTGAAGAGGTTGGTGAAATCATATAAAATAAGATACAAAAACTACATAAAGTAGGTAAAAAGCAAAATATTCTATGAGGCAGCTAATATAATATATAGACCACTGAACTCAGGAAGATCTGAGTTTAAGTCCTACTGTTAGGACTCATAAACTCTGGGACCCTGAGAAAATCACTTTACTCCTAATCTCAATTTTGTCATCTATAAAATGGAGATTATAATAGTACTTCACTGGGTTATGTGAGAATCAAATGAGATAACACATGCAAAATGTTTTGTAAACCTTAAAACCCTGCATAAATGATTCTAACTATTACTGTTGTAGTAGTTGCTATCACTATGAAGACCTAGGAGGAAAAGGTGATTCTAAACTGGAGGGATCAGAGAAAGCTTCATGAAGAAGTTGGCTTTTGATATAGACTCTAAAGGATAGATAGGTTTTAGTAAGTGAAATTAGGGTATCCATGAGCTGAAATAATAAATTAATTTTTTTTACCCTGAGACTATAGAAAAGTAGAGTGTAATTTTAAATTTAAGTGGTAATTTTTTTATTAATGAAGTTTTCTTTTTAATGATAGAGAAAAATATCTTAGAAGGAAAACTTACACAATTTTTACATTTAAAATAATTTTTAGGGTCCTTTTAAAATCCAGTGATTCTTTCTAGCCTTCTATGAAATATCCAAATGACAGTAGATTGAAAGAAAGAAATCAGCCTCAGACATGTTTGGACATTACAAATGCTGAGCATTTGCTCATCTTTTAAAAGAAAATATAATGTGAAAAATTTTCTAGTAGTATTTACATATCAAATAAGTTAATGTCAACATTTTTGTAGAAAAATTCTAAGCAGAAATATTATATAATTCATTAAAGTACTAGAATTTAAATAGAATCATATATATATACATATTACATATGTGCTCATATATTTATCTGTATAAATAAATATATACAGATACATATGTGTATATAATTATCTATATGAAGGGACCTATTTATATACCTCTCTGTAGGTTATTCTAAGTATAAGGAGCAAAGAAACAAAGAAACACAGAAAGCTAAGACATGGAGGTGGGAATACATATTTATT
This sequence comes from Myrmecobius fasciatus, assembly GCA_023553655.1. Classification (NCBI taxonomy): domain Eukaryota; kingdom Metazoa; phylum Chordata; class Mammalia; order Dasyuromorphia; family Myrmecobiidae; genus Myrmecobius; species Myrmecobius fasciatus. Next base: position 31,977 of record JAJPUD010001437.1, on the reverse strand, counting down.
TGGGAGAGAAATGATCCAATTTGACTGGAGGAGGGTATGGAGAACTATGCTATGAGCTTAAGTTGGAAAGGTGGACAAAATCTTCAGAGACTTCTTTGGGTTAAATAATGCTCTTTAAAAATACAAAATATAGGGGCAGCTAAATGGTGCAGTGGACAGAGCACCAGCCCTGAAGTCAGGAGGACCTGAGTTCAAATTCGGCCTCAGATACTTAATACTTCCTAGCTGTATAACCCTGGGAAAGTCACTTAACCCCAATTCCTCAGCAAATATATATATGAATGTGCATATATATATATATATATATATATATATATATATATATATATATGAATGTGTATATACACTAGGTGGGCCCCATTCTTAGCTTTCATTTGATCATACATTTTGCTCATAATATCTGACTGAGATAGTGGATCATTTTTTTTTCTTAAAGTTTTTTATTTGTATAGCATATGTATGGGTAGTTCCCCAGCATTGATCTTTACAAAGCTTTCCATTACAAATTTTACCCCCAGTCCCCTCCCCTCCCCTAGATGGCAGGAAGTCTGATAGTGGATCATTCTAAAAGAACTGAGATTTTAAATAGGAAGAGGAAAGAATTATTGGGGGGGGGCAGATTGCTTCTAGGTGAATAATGTAGAACTTTGAGTTCCAAAAATTATATTTCTTAAGAATGAGGGAGAAAGACGCTAAGAAGTTGGGGGGAAAGCAATTTGTACAGCAAGAAAATTCTTACTTGTAATTTTTACCTTGGGATGCCTTGGGAACATTTTTCTTCTTTATTAATCATCAATATTGGGGCCATTGCAAAACCAAGACTGGAGAAAAGTGAACTAGGTAATTGCCTCAGGTAATGATTAAATTCCATTATGTAATCTTTTGGTGGGAGATGGAGAGTGTGGAGAAATATAGCAAGAAACGCTTATTAATATTACTTTTTGCTAGGCAATATTATTACTTTTTATTTTTTATGTCAGATTCTTCATGACATGTAGATATTTATTTTTGACAATAAATTCACAGGGTTATAGATTTAGAGCTGAAAAAGAACCTTAGCAGGCAACTAGTCTTCAATAAATGCTTCATTTTATCAGTGAGGAAAAAGGTTGAGATAATTGAAGTGTCTTGACCACTAGTAAATATCAGAAGCAGAATTGATATCTACGGCCTTTTGCTTTACTTTATAATTTATGTCAGGTTACATGGCTTACTAGATATGTAATCTTGGAAAACTTATTTCACCTTTCTACCCCTCAGTTTCCTAATATCTACCAGAAGGGGATTGTGACAAAGTGATTCTGTCCATTTCTAGCATGCTAGGTTCCTATGTGGTCCAAGCCTAGAGCTAGGACAGAACAGGGTCTCAGCCTCTGAGGTCATTCATTGGGTCTTCTAAGGGACAGGGGGAGGAAAGAAAACATGATAATCAGTGCTTCCCAGTTGCTTTGCTTTTCTGAGGCTCAAAGGAAAGGGCAAAGTGAGCTGCAAATAGCCGCTTAGGTCTTGCTAGGTCAGTCGTTGAGCCTCCACAGGATTTCTAATTCTAGCTGCTGTGGGTGGGAGATGAAGATGGAAGGAGGCAGTGTCATGGTCCAGGTCATAGAGTCAAAGGAAGAGGTGTAGGGGGAGAGGGAGGGCAGGGAATCCACATCTAAGAAAATATAAAGCAGGTACTAAAGTGATTGTCACTTGGAGGCTTTCAAAGAGAAACTAGATGATCACTAGTCAGAGGCTGTTCTGAGAATCTGTGGTTTGCATTTTCCTATCACTGCAATTCAAAATGTGCTTTGTTTTATTGAGGAATTGGAGGAAAATGGACTAGGAGAAATTTCCATAACCGCTCACCACCTACACATGCATAAAAACAAACACAAATCAGAGTATAGATTTGTACCCTATAGTTCTGAGACAGAATGTCTCAGAATTCCAAAAGATATCTGGTAAAGACAGTCATCTCATTTGCCCCTCTCCCCTTACCATACACACACACACACACACACACACACACACACACACACTTAGTTCTTTCCCTGAGAGTCATCAAAGGGAGAACTTGGCTTCAATCAATTGGTACTTTACCCATTTTTCCATTTTTATGCTTAGCAAATTTAAACTTTGTTTTCCATTTTTGGTGATTCAGAGTGACTTTCCCCTATACCAAAACTCTTGTTACCTGCAAACTCTTCATCTCTTCATCTCAATCCGATTCAATCCTTTATCCCTGTATTCCCTTTCTAACTACTTTTTCATTGGGAATCTCTTGAATTCCCAATTTACACCTAAGACCTTCTTTACATATTCTTTCTCTCCCCTTGTTCTTATGGAAATCTGATTTTACTGAGAAACCATAGGATGTTCAATTAACCTTGCTGGCTTTGGTTATTTTTTTCTCTCATGCTCCAGATATGGTGGGGCAGGAAGAGAAGCTAAAATACATCTTGTTCCTCACTTCCATTTGCAGATCAATCTTCAGCCACCATCACTCAACAACTTCTCCCCTTGAGGATTATTCCCTTGTCTAGATCAGTTAAGCTCCATGTTGTTCTGATCTACTGGCTCCAGGTTCTTCTCACTTTTCTCCAAGAGTTCACTACCAGGCTCACAACTTTCTTTTTATCCCCAAACCTATGCTCATACTTGAGGATTTTAATATATTTACTGATATTCTTCCTAAAATCTTGGTTTCCTAGTTTCTTAGTCTTTTCAACTCCCATGACCTGTTTTTTTATCAAAAGAAATGACCATATCTATAATCTCACCATATCCATCTCTGTCACAGAGAGGGTGAGTCATAAAATTCCTCTCCTTGATTATAATTTTCTCTATCTCTCTCTCTCTGTTCCTCTTTGTCTCACTGTCTCATTCTCTTTTTTCTGCCTCTGTCTTAGTCTCTTTTTCTCTCTATAGTCTGTTTTGTCCTTACTAAAATCTCTAGTCCCTCCATCCCTTCTTGTTGTCTCAACAAAACAAAAAGTCTAGACCATCAATGGGGCTGTTCTAGATTGATCCACCAACTTTGATCCAGATTCTCTTGGTACCTTTTTACAGTTTTGATCCCACCAACAATCAATTGAACCATGCATTATCATCCCTGTGTAATCAGGTTGCACAGTGATTAGAGCATTGGATTGAAATCAGAAAGACTCATTTTATTTTTATTTATTTTTTTTTTTGCTGAGGCAATTGGGTTAAGTGACTTGCCCAGGGTCACACAGCTAGGAAGTGTTAAGTGTCTGAGACCAGATTTGAACTCAGGATCTCTAGACTTCAGGGTTGGTGTTCAATCCACTATACTATATAGTTGTCCCAAGACTCATTTTAATGAGTTCAAACCTAGCCTCAGATACTTATTAGCTGTGTGACCTTGGACAAATGGTTTACCTCTATCTCAGTTAATCATCTGTAAAATAAACTGGAGAAAGAAATGGCAATCCACTCCAATACCTTTGCTAAGAAAATCTCAGATGAGATCATGAAGGTTGGACATGACTGAAAAATGACTGAACTTGACAGTATCTCCTATCCTTATTTTCCTTGCTACCTTTTTCTTCTATCATTTGTGCCCTATCAATCATCAATCCTAGATGGTTACCAACAATTCCAGTTCAGTTCCTGACATACTAGATACTGTGAGTCAATAGAGTCAAAAGAGACAAAGGTCAAAGATGATAAAGATCCAGAGACCTTTTCAGAATTACCTTTTCTTTTAATGTACAAAGCGGTTATGAATGGTAGCATTTCTTATTTTCTTAAATCAACCTTGTTCGCTGTCTCTTAGCATCCTGCCTCTGCCAAACTTACATAGTACAATCCCTACTCATTTTCTCTTCTTTTGTTTACCTCATTCCTAAGCACAAAATCTAGGTTGATAACCTACTTGTTCTTCTTATCAGTTTAGCAAAGGCACAATATGAATCTCCAAAATTGCTTCTCTCTTGACACATTTTTAGGGAGAATATGGGGCAAGATGAGTGATAGGTAAGGTCACAGAATAAAAGAAGTAGGATGCTTGTTATTCTATACTGAAAGTCTGTCTTGGGTCTTGGGTGTTCCCCAGTTTGTAGTCTACAAGTCTTGCCTAGATCTCAAATTCCGAGGACTGTGAAAGTTTTTTTCTTTTAAAAAAAGTTCTTTCTTTCATGAAAACAAACAACAAAAAAGATATGGTCTTAGTTCCAGAAGGCTAAAATCTCATGTCTCTTCAACCACAGCCTCTTGCTCTCATGCAGAGCCCAAGTTTGCCAAGTTATTTTGGAAAGACAAAGTAAAGCCAACATTCTGGCTTCTGAAAAGAAGAGTAGGTCATAAAATGAGTGACAGAGACAGAAATGGCTTGAAGTGTTGAGAACTCCATCCCAAGAATACCTTTGGGTCCTTATCAGGAAGGGATCCAGAAGTTTGTACAAACCCAGATTCTAGGTTGATGCAAGGCTAGTCCCACAAGAATGACTGAGACATGGGACCTTAAAGGTCAGTAGGATGTTTCAACCCAGCAGGAAAAAATAATAATCTTTGCCCTATGTGGTCACTCAGATCTTTCCTAGTCATTTCTACTATGCTCTGCCTTCCAGATGGGCTCTGATTACTAAAACACTATATAGGAAATCAATAGCAATTAGAGGCTGAATTTGGCCATGAGCTAGAAGAATAACTTATCTATTCTAGAGTCAAGAGAGTTCTGGACTGTGAATCAGAAGACTTTCCAATGCTGCTTGTGTCACTAACTATGTAATTTTTGGCAAGTCATTCTTCTGAATCTTTGATTATTCATCAGTAAAATGAGAGTATTGGGTTAGATAACAATTAGATCAGGAAAAGATTCAGGCAGAAAAACTGTCAGTCAGCTAAAGACTTTTTATAAAAAGTCTTTCCTAGTTTTCCTTGGTTTTAGGTCCTGTGCTTTGAGATTATCATCAATTTTTCCTCTATATATCTTGATCTTGTTTGTACATACTTGTTGCATAGGCTTTCTTCCATTAGACTGTGACTCCTTAACAATAGGGGATGGGTTTTTTTTTAATTGTTTATTTATTTTATTGTTATGGGTTTTTTGCTGAGGCAATTGGGGTTAAGTGACTTGCCCAGGGTCACACAGCTGGGAAGAGTTAAATATCTGAGACCAGATTTGAATTCAGGTCCTCCTGATTTCAGGGATGGTGTTCTATCCACTGTTCTGTTTTTGGTTTTTGGTAGATGTAGGAGGAGGATTTATTTCTTTGCTTTTTTGTGTTCTCAGCACTTAGTACAGCACCTGGCACATAACAGGTGTCTAATAAATGTTCATTGACTGACTGATCTAATAAAATTCATTATTTGGTGCCTATCACATTGCAATCATTTAATAAATGTTTTTGAAGTTACTTACTAAAGAGCCTTGAACAGAGAATCTGGTGATGAGCCTCCAGGCATTTAGTAAGATTGCCTTTGGGGGAAAGACAGAACGTCTAGACCATCACTGGACCTGTTCTAGGTTGCTGATATTTAATTATCAGATCTTGTATTCCATTGACATATCTCTTAAGAAACAATGGTTACCTCCATACCAGAGTGAGACATCCTACGGAAGAAATCTTCTGCTGAAGAATGCTTTGTCCAAAATGCCTTTAAAATCCAGAAAGCTAATTCCACAAACCTGGTTCTAGAAGAAGAGAAGTATAACATTTTCAGACTTCTGGAGTAGGTATCATCCTGTGTCTTCCACTGAAGTTTGCAGTGAGTTTAAAGGAAACTCTGTCCAGAGAGCAGAAAAAATGGTAGCTCTAAATCAGTATAGTGACTGACATCCAGAGGCTCTACATAATCCCAGTGTTCCTTGGAGTGTGGGCATTTAACAACTAGATATTCTGGGAACTTAATAGAGTCTTCCACCCTGGAATATAGCCCAGCTTCCCCAAACCCCTACCCTACCTTAATAGGTCTCCCCAGGCTGATGGCTGGCATGCTGTAAGTAACATGCACTGACAATTGAAGGGGGAGGGCTTGTCTTACTGGCCACCTGGGCAGCTGACATCTGTGCAGATCTAAGCAGCCCAGCCAGAGGCCTTCATCCCACACATGCTCTCCTGGAGACATCCCCAACTTGTTATTCCCAGGCCTTAACTTCCTATGTACTGTCCTGAGCCTCCCACTCCTTGTTATAACATATGGGTTTGCATTTCAGGAGCAACCTGTGAATCGGTTGTGGTTTTGACCATTTAGAATTAATTCTAGATTAATTATTATAAAATGAGCTGCACTTTTGTGAATGATGCCTTGTTTCAAGATCTTTAACCACTTCAGAAAGAGTTAATTGATTAAATATCTTCCCAAAATGCATCTATGAGGTCCTAGGCAGCACATAATAACAAGTCCCTGGTTTAAAGGCAAAACTGGAATACTGGAGTACACAAAGTTTGAATGTCTTAGCTGTGAATCAAGAGCTAAGAATCAAGTATACTTAGTCCCAGGTGCTCTCCAGAAAGTTTTGGAACTCTCCAGAGAGAGAAATAAAATTCAATTGATATTTCACTAGGTTTTCCTTAAAATAAGAAGGATGTTCCATTCCATTCCAGGAGTGGCCATGGGCATAGATATAAAAAGTTATTTCCCTCTTGTTATTCCCTGCTAAACTTCAGTTTCTGTAATCTGTAATATGGGAAGGTTAATTTTTTACATTTATGGTACTGGACATGGCCAACCATAAAACCTAGGTAGGGAAAAATGTAATGCTCCCTTCTCAAACTCTTTTCTTAACTGAATATTATTCTAGATTATTCATATATACACATAAATATACATATGTGTTTATATATACTATATATGTATGTGTACACATATACACATACATATATTTATTATATATTAATAATTATATATATATACATATATATTTATCTTTCTATCTACCTATCTATATATCCCACCCCTTCAACAGTTTTTTGTGGTTCAGCATGAGCCTCACATCTGATACCACCTTGATGGTAATTAATATCAACCAAACCAAATAGCCAGAAAAGAAGGAGGACTGTTGCCAGAGATTTTCTTCCTTGCTGTTCCTCTCCCTTGATCAAGGAACTTTCCCCCTGTGGCCTTCAGCATGATTCTGACAATCACCAGACATAGTCAACTCTACCATCAGGACACTATGGACACTCTCCCTCCCTCTACTTCCCTTACCTCTTGTTGGTTGCCCAGCATTCCAGGTGCACTCTGCAGAAGCTGCCAAGACAACTTGGCCCTGAGCCTCCAGTGACTCCCAGAAGAAAATCAAATGTGACTCTCAAAATCTCATGGTTTCTGGGGAAGATAATGGGAAGAGAAAGGGTGAAACAGAATAAGGAGGAGAAGTGTCTTTCTCTTTGAGATTCCCTGGTAACAGGGCCCTCAATGTTTTCACTGCTCTCAAAGAATTCAAAGTAGTTTGTCTATACCTTCTATCTGTATACCCTTCCAGAAAGTCTTCATAAATTCAAATAAATCTATTTCTCTAATCAACCAGCATCATCCAAATCCTACTTGGTTTCTATAGGATATCATGCCTTCTCTAGGATCAACTAGAGATCTGAAATTTCATCACCATGCTGATTGACTCAATTGTTCATATTCAATACTTCTCAACTCCCTTAGTTACTTTTTTCTCTTCACTGAAGATCTGAAGGGCAAAGAAAAAATGCCCTCCCCAAACCTTCCTTTATAGAAAGCTCAGAACTTTCAGAATTTTCCAGGTAATTCTCTGCTTGGTTTCAATTCCATAAAAGATCATACCCTTGACAACTCTCCCCCCAGTTCTTTAGCTTTTTTTGTCTTATCCATTAGATTGCAAATTCCTTGAAGGCAGAGGCTGTTTTGTTTTATTTTGTAACTCCAGTGCTTAGCAGAGTGTCTGGCACACACTAGGTACTTAATATAAAGATTTATTGAATTGAAATATCAGGCCCATATTTTCCTATGAATTACTTATAAAAAAGTTCTTATTTTCTGCTTATTTTTTCTGTTATGGCTAAAGAAAGATTGTAGGAAGTTGGAGTCAGAAGACAAGTTCTAGTCTCAACCTGATTACTTATTTTCTATGTTTACTATAGTCAGATCATTTAAATTCTCAAAGTTTCATTTTCACCAAATTTCAGAGTTGGAAGGAATCTCGGAGGTTGTCTGTTCTAATGCACATGTGAATAATATCCTCTGCAATATAGTAGGGAAGTACTTCTTATATTTATGCAAAAATTGTTAAGTTCCTTCTATTTTTTCATTTCTTTCCCAATGTATTCCTTTCCCCCTCCCTGTTCTTAACTCTCTAACATAGAATAAATTTCTTTCAGGCACATCATTTGTCTATTTCCTCAGAAGACAGTGAGATTCAGAATGAACACTAATCTTTCCTTCTCTTATTAGAATCTAAGCACCTAGCCCCTTTTAATTAAATGAAGACATTTAGTTTTCTAGCCATTTCTTGAGTTAGTCATTCAAAGGTTCTATCTCATCTATAGACTTTTCATCAGAAATGTTGGACAACCTTCTATTAAAAGGCCTATATTTTACCCTTTGGCTTGTACTATTTTCCAGGATTTGTTACTGTTGTTTATGGGCCTTCTTCTCTTATGTTTTGGCATACAATAGTGTAAGATTTCATCTTTATTTTTATATAGTTGCAGTGAACCTATGTGGTTCTCTAATTAAACTGGATTCTTATTTGAATTAATTGGATTCAATTAATACTTGATTGAATTTTTCCTGACTCTCTACAGTATCTTTTCCTTTTACTTGGAAGATCCTTACTTGAGCTATAGCATTCTTGGGTGTTTTTTAATTGAGGTTTCCTTCAGAAGTTGATAAATACATTCTTTCAAGTTCTACTTTGTCCTCTGATTTATATAGATCTCGACAGTTTCCTTTTGATTTCTAAAAACACAATGTCTGCTGTTTTTGTTGTTGTTGTTGCTATTTTTTGGTCAATAGCTTTTAAGCATACTTAAATCATAGCTGCTTGAGCTGTTTTCAAATCAGTTGTTTCATAGAGTGGATGTTACATTCTTCTACATTTTTGAGTCTTTTGATTTTGTTCTAATATTTCCCATTGAATAATAGACTCATTGAATTCTGATTCAATTCTATTTTATGTTTATTTATGAATGTTCTATTCTTATATTTTAGAGTTCATTACTTGAGTAAGGCTTTCTGGTTTCTATTCTAAGCTATTTATTCTCCTAATATGTGTGTGTGTGTGTGTGTGTGTGTGTGTGTGTGTGTGTGTACCTAATCCCCACACACACACACATTTTACTGAAGAGCTCTAATTTTACTTTTAATTTCACTTTTAATTTCTTTTTTTTCATTTCTTCCAGTCAGTATTGCATTCTTGTGGCCACACTATTCTTTTACCTGATTCTCTACATGTACTTATGGAATAATTCTTTTTTCTGAGTTTACCATACAGGTTTCTTTTAAGTCTTAGTATTTCTTATTTGTATTTGGTGTTTTCTTCTATTTCCTCACATTTTCTGCTTTACTTTCCAGATTGAGACGTCTACATTGGGATTCTTAGATTACAACTGACTCTTAGATAGGACCATTCTTGGTCCCATTCCCTCTAAAGTTTGGATCCCGTCACTACTAAAATTCTGAACCAGGTGGATGATATTAGGTTCTACCCTCTGCCAGAATCCCTGACTTCTCAGTCTATCTTCTGATGATCCAATATAGGTTTGGCCTAGGTCTTTCTCTTGCATAAATTCCAAGAAGTTGGCTCCACATCCCATTGTGGCCTGACAGGGCCAAACTTGAAATTGTAGATTGTGCTCATTGCTGATCTCCTACAAGGTGATGGATCTGCCCAGCTGCCAGGCTCGTACACTACCCTGGCTTTGTCTCCCATCATGTCTCTGGAACAGGATTCTTGGGTGCTGCAGTGGTCTGTTTTCCTGTTGTGGTTTTGATAGGGAGTGCCAAAGTACTGGTCTCAGGCCTCTTGGAAGGCCTCTGATGTACTGTCTATTCCTGGTTCTCTGAGCAATGAGGTATGGGAGATGACTGTCTCTTACTTCAGGGTCAGGATTGAGATTTTGCCCATTTAGATCCCACTTCCTCTTTTCCTTTCTTATTTATACTCAGAATAGCCTACAAACTTTTGGAAGTCTTTTCCTGCAGTTTGGGTTGGACAGAGAGCTATTTATTTAGGGTTTTCTTTGTTATTTTTATATTTTGTGCATTTTTAAACTTAGTAATTTACAAAAGAGCTGGTCCTTTAGGATAGGGTTTCTTAAACATTTTCCATTCAAGAACTCTTTTTGCCCAAGAAATCTTTATGCAATTCCAGGTATATAGATAGGTATACAAATCAAACATTTACTGATAATAAACAAAAATTTCCCCCACATTCAATTAACAACCCGTATGGTGTCATGACCCACAGTTTAAGAAGCTTTGCTTTAGGACAATCTTGTTACAATATCATATATGATTTCTGCTTCATATTTTTCAAAGAACTTTCATAGCTTTGGATTATTTTTTCTCCTCAAACACTTAGTAAGGTAGGGATGACAGCTGCTATTATTGCCATTTTTCAGATAAGGAAAGCAAGCTATAGAGAAGATAATTTCCTCAAGCTCACATAGAACCATATGTGACACAGGTAGAAGTACAACACATCACTTGAATTTCAGATAATTTTCAACAAAAAATAACATATTCTCTTGTAAGTCTGAGCCTTGAATCTAATAGTTAAGAAAAAAAAGATGGACATTAAGCAAAAGAGGGGTATTGGACACATTTTAGTTTAAAAAATCCAAAATGAGCAAAAATTCAACTTGCAAGAAAATACTACAAATATAGAAAAAATAAAAATAAGTACAGCTAACAAGGATAGAATAATTAATGCAATTCATTTGTCTGACTTTATTGAAAAAAAGAGATAGACAATAATATTTAGGGGGGGAATACATATAGAGATCTTCAAGGACTAAAAAAATCCAGTTTAAGTTCAGTAATAGGAGATAAAGAAGCAGAACTGGGGCATTATGGACTAGATCTTCTAACTCTCCTGCCTGCAGGTGAATCTGGTACAAATTTTGAAATGAACAAACTGTCCAGGAATTTAAAGCTGAACAACTTAAGGAATCTTCTTGATGGAAATGTCTTTTGCCTATATAAATAATATCATATGTATAATTATATATACAGATTTCTCAATATCACATGGTATCTTTGCAAAAATTAACCATGCACTAAGACACAGAGAAATTACAAATAAATATTTTTAAAAAATAGAAAAACTGAATACACAAAAATCATAATTAAATATTAATCAATACAGGAAACACAAAAGAGACAGATGCATAGATATATACAGTCATAACATCTTGAAAAATTATGTAGATACATAGATATGTATATATAGTCATAACATCATGAAAAATATGTTGGTCAGAGAAAAAATTCTACAGACCACTTAATAACTATATGAAAGACAATTATAATGCAACAAAGTAACAAAATTTCTAAACTGGCACTTATCTTTGAAGTAAAAATGACAGAGACAGGGACTACACAAATGATTTAACTTAAAGGGTTTTGGAAGCAATAAAGTACTATATAAAAGTTGTCTTATCCTGATTATCATTGTATCTTAATCCTCTGATTATCTTTGTCTGTTTCTCACTCTACCCCAAGAGCCTTGTACTATTCTGGTACTCAATACAAAACTGTTGATGGGTTGAAGTGTCTTGGGATAATGCCATTTGGAAGAAATTCAGACCACATGGTGTTTTGTGACCCCAAATTCTCTGATATATACTTCTATCTAGTCCAGGAGTTGGCAGACTATGATCCTTGGGTTGTACAACCCTAAGCTAAGATATTTTTGTTTTATTGCAATTAAAATGTTAAAAAACAAACAAACAAACAAACAAACACTATTAGCTCACATACTATATGAAAACAGGCAGTGGACTTTAGGTCATAGTTTGCTGATCCTCTGGGGGGGAAATGGCAGGGTCTGGTCAAGACTTCATCATCCAATTCACTCTAGAGCCCTGAATAATGACATTCCTGACATTTTGGTTCTCCATTATCAACCTAAGTATAATAATAAAAATAAGCAAGCATAATTTTATTAAGTACCTACTATATACCAGACATTGTGCTAAGAACAGGAGATATAAAGACAGGTAAAATCATGGTCCTTGTTCTTTTTTTTTTTTTTTTGATTTTTTTTTATTTTTTGATTTATTTTTTATAAAGATTTTTATTTACAAAACATATGAGTGACCTTTCAACATTGACCTTTGCAAAAAAACTTTTTTTTCCCAAGCTTTTCCTTTCCTTCCCCCCACCCCCCACCCCTAGATGACAGGTAATCTAATACATGCTAGATAGGATAAATTATATGACAAATACAATACATGTATACATATCTATACAATTATCTTACTGCACAAGAAACATCAGATCTAGAAAGAGAAGAAGAAAAAAACAACTTAAGAAGGAAAACAAAATGCATGGAAATATTCACAGAAAGCGGTAAAATGCTGTGTTGTGGTTCACTCTCAGTTCCCACAGGCCTCTCTCTGGATGTATATGACTATCTTCATCGCAGAACAACTGGTTTGAATCACATCATTGTTGAAGAGAACCATGTCCATCAAAATTGATCATTGTATAGTCTTGTTGCTGTGTATAATGTTCTCCTGGTTCTGCTGATTTCACTCAGCATCAGTTCATGCAAGTCTCTCCAATCCTCTCTGAAATCCTCCTGTTGGTCATTTCTTACAGAACAATAATATTCCATAACATTCATATACCATAATTTATTCAGCCATTCTCCAATTGATGGGCATCCCTTCAGTTTCTAGTTTCTTGCCACTACAAAAAGGGCTGCCACAAACATTTTTGCACATGTGGGTCCCTTTCCCTCCTTTAAAATCTCTTTGGGATATAGGCCCAGTAGAAACACTGCTGGGTCAAAGGGTATGCACTGTTTGATAACTTTTTGAGTCCTTGTTCTTAAAAACTTACATTTTAATTAAAGAGGGCATATCCAAATAACTGCACATACAAGATACAAGAGATGGAGAGTATAAATTGGAGGTCTTCTCTGAGGAAAGGCAATAGCAGTTACCCAATGTGACAAGTATTTGGAAAGGCCTCCTGCAGCAGGTAGCATTTTGTGTAATTGATATATTTCTTTTTTCCTTATTGGTTAGTTAATGAAAAAGAGAATTAGAAACTCAAAAAAAAACTTTAATATAAATTTTAAAATTGTTTAATTAATGTAAAATAAATCAATAATAAATATTTTGGTTTTTTTGTTTTTGTTTTTTTTCTGAGGCAATTAGGGTTAAGTGATTTGCCCAGGGTCACACAGCTAGAAAATGTTAAGTGTCTGAGGGTAGATTTGAACTCAGGTCCTATCGACTTCAGAGCTGGTGCTCTATCCACTGCACCACCTAACTGCCCCTAAATGTGCTTTTTTAAAAGCGATAACACACAGTAGAATGAAAATTAAACCATCAAATTCCAGAACATGGACTATGCAGTGTTTTGAAGTTAGGAAACTAGGGGCTAAGGTGAAGTATACTTATAACAGGAGGGATAATGAATTAGCTATGGTCACCCTTGATAATGGAGACTAGAAACCTCTTAGTATTTTAGCAGTCTTTTCTTAGGGATAGAGGAATTAAGTGGTACAATAGAGTGTAGAACCTGGAATCAGGAAGACACAACTTCCTGAGTTCAAATCTGGTCCCAGATACCTACTGCCGTTGTGGCCCTGAGCAAGTCACTTAATCCTGTTGCCTCAGTTTCCTTATCTATCAGATGAGCTAGAGAAGGAAATAGCAGACCACTCTAGTATCTGTCAAGGAAACCCCAAAAGAAATCACAACTGAAAATAATATCTTCTAGGGAAAATTTTGTCCAGAACTATGGAAGAGAGAAAAAATGAAATAAAATGTAATCAAGGTTCAATATGCTATAGTTCCAAGATACTGTTCCAATCTTATATTGCTTCTTGCCCTTTTTTTCTTATTTTCTTCATGATCATCAGAAAGATTGGACTCTATAATAAATTCCCTATTTTCATCTTGCCCTCTCCATTCTTCTAGCCTGAAAGAAATTTTCCCTTCAACTCCAACTCAAAAAAAGGAAATAGTATTTATTAGTGATTACTATCTGTAAAACACTGTGCTAACTATTGATGATAAATATAGAAAGTCAAGAAAGTCCCAGGTCTCAAGAACAGGGAAAAACAAAGCATATCAGAAGTTTTAGCTACAAATCTTGGTTGGTTGAAGACTTTTTTTCCTTCAAAGCCCCAACTCAAGCTCTATCACCATCTCCAAGAAGTCTTCCTTTTCCCCATGCTATAAAAAATAAATGATCTCTTTATCTTTAAATTACTTCTGTTTTCTACTATTGTCTGGACCGCTTCTGGGCACTTATCTCACTTGCTCTTGCATAGTGGTTTCTTGTGTACACCATTTGCTCCATTAAATTATAATCTTTGGATCCCTTGTGTGCTTCCCACATGGTAGGTGCTTAACAAATATTCCAAATATTTATTGAAGTGATTTGGATCAAACAAAATAATGAGAAGAGACTGAGATTCACAGAGAAGTGCATTCACAACTGGCCAGAAAAGCAATAAGCCAGCCTTCCTGAGAACGTTTGTGGTTCTTGGAGCTTCAACAAAAAGTTGTTGCTGGAAGTATTATAGAAGAACTGTCATTTTTTGTGATGGATTCTAGGGAAGAAAGTGCCAGAAATCTGACTTTTAAACACTGGCATCTTAAATGCAAGATATCACAATACATCCATTGTTAAGGAAAGGATACCCCATTGGCTCTCCAGCAGGTGCCCTGCTACCACATAAAAACTGAAATAATCATAATAACAACATTTTATTGTTTTGTTGTTGTTGTGTTGTTGTTGTTCGGATATTGCAGCCATGGTCTGACTTTTTATAACCTCATTTGAGGTTTTCTTGGCAGAGATCTTGAATTGGTTTGTCATTTCCTTCCCCAGCTCATTTTACTGTTGAGAAACTGAGACAAACAGGGTTAAGTGACTTGTCTAGAGTCACACAGCTAGTAAGTATCTGAGGTCATATTTGAGCTCAAATTTTCTTGATTCCAGGCCCAATTCTCTATCCATTGTGCCACCTAGCTACCCTATAATCACACACACACACACACACACACACACACACAAACAATATTTAGTGTGTGCTAAGCACTTGCATATATTATCTCACTTGATCCTCACAATGACCTGGGAAGCAGGTGCCATAATTATGCCCATGTTCCAGTTGAAAAAACCAAAGTGACCAGTGGTTGTGTCCAAGGTCAGATCTGAACACAAATCTTCCTGATATATGTATTACTTCTGGGTGTATTGGACAGAGCTCTGTATTTTTAATCAGAAAGACCTAGGGACTCAGACATTTACTAGCTACATGATCCTGGGCAAGTCACTTAACCTTTTTGCCTCAGTTTCCTTATCTGTAAAATGAACTGGAGAAGGAAATGACAAATCACTCCAGTATCTTTGCCAAAAAACTCCAAATAGAGTCATGCAAACCACTGAACAACAACTATAACAAAAAAAGTCACACTAAAAGTTATGAACTGAAGGTAAATGGGGACTGGAGGTCAGGAAAGGGATTGATGAGGAGCTGGCTGGATACAAATGAGATAATGGAGATCCAAAAAGCCACAGCCAAAAACCAGTGCCAAGTAAATGCAGACAAAGTAAAGGAAACTACATTGCAAATCAGGAAATTGGATCAGGTTGGAAATTGGTAGCCAAGATGAGAAATCAAACAAAGGGGAGACATTCATAGGAGGGCTCCAATCATTTCCACTACTTCAAGGGACCA
The DNA here is from genome assembly GCA_023553655.1 of Myrmecobius fasciatus. Taxonomy (NCBI): domain Eukaryota; kingdom Metazoa; phylum Chordata; class Mammalia; order Dasyuromorphia; family Myrmecobiidae; genus Myrmecobius; species Myrmecobius fasciatus. The sequence continues at coordinate 16,127 of JAJPUD010001437.1, read as the reverse complement.
ATTTATATCTCCAGCACTTCTCATTTTAAAGCTGTTCTTATGGGCAAATATTGATAGCCACCCACCCATGCTCTGGCAATATTCAGTATGGAGGAGAAGGAATGAAGTTCCTTATAATCTGACTAATTTTTGTTTGAGAGACTGGGTGGTATTAAAAAAAAAAAAACTCTTGCATTTGGAGTCAGAAGACATGGGTTTGAGTTTTTGTTTTACTACTATACGTGCTAGTTCTAGGAACCTTAATAAGGCATTTAATGAATTTATTCATCAACAACATTGGTATAATAATACTTGAGAAGAAGTGTGTGAAGTGAAAAACAAGATTTGACTTGTACTTCTAAGACCTGAATTCAAGTTTTGACTCTGACACAAGCTATATGACTGTGATTTTTAGTTTTTTCATCTTTAGAATTAAATACTAATATTTGTACAACCTACCTTACAGAGCAGTTATAAGGAAATGACATACTTTGCAAGCTTCAATGACCAATACCAAAGTCAACTGTTTTTATTATTATTCCTCCAATCTAATCAAAATAGTCCTTTAGGGTATGGATCATGGCTGCTATTTCTGCTGTAACTTCACTTATAACAACTTGTTTTTAAAGCTCAGTTTCTTAAAAAATCTTTTACATAGCTCTCTACATAGATTATTCTATTTGGTGTCACTTGTCCAGAATCTCAAAGGTAAGATACAAATCCAATATTCCAAGTCTAGACTCTATACAATGACATGCTGCCTCTCTATTGACACTGTGGAGAGATATTCAAAGAATGACAATTGACTGCTTTGATACAAGACTCTCATTTATGAAAATTTTTTTCTTAAAAAAAGCATAGATGGAGGTAGGACATTTCCCATTCTCTTGGTCAGTCAATTGCTTATTACTAGTATAAGGGAAGCAGACTTGGAAATAGAGGCAGCAGCTTAGGACAAAGCTTCAAGATAATTTATATCATGATTTAACTCTCAAAGAAGCAAAAAAAATAGAAATACAGCTACTAGAAATACTTTCATAGTAGCACTTTTGTAGTAACAAAGAATTGAAATTAATATAGAAGCCCATCAGTTGGGAATGGGAAAATTAGGCAACATAAATAGAATAATTTGAAACATTGTGCAGCTAGATATATAGAATAGAAAAAAAAATGAACACAAAAGATGTTAAGGATATTAACAGAATTTTTGAAAAATGTATTTCTATAATTCTGGTTATTAGTGAATGAGTACTATAAGGATTATATTATTTTTTCTTTTTTGTTAGATTTTTGCTGAGGCAATTGGGTTAAATGACTTTTTCAGGGTCACACAGCTAAGAAATGTTAAATGTCTGAGGCCATATTTAACTCAGGTCTTCCTGACTTCAGGGCTGGTGCTCGATTATATTATTTTTCAGCTTTGTATGGATTATGTGTAAAAATAGGATGTATCTTAATGCATAAAGAACTTACAAGCAAATGCAGGAAAATTGAACACATCCTTTAAAGACCAAAATGCAATATAACTTTTAATTCATTACAGAGACTCCAAATTCATTAATATGAAGAAAGGATTCAGGCCTACATGGAGACTAAATATTAAAATCATAAAGAAAGAATGAATCAATAAACAAATCTCAGACAAAAATGTTATCAAAATAATGTGACAATCTACTATAACTTTTGAGATGCAGTCAAACTAGTCCAGTAGGGAAATTTTATCTTTTTTTAAAAATTTTCATCAACAAAAAAGGGAACAAAAGAATTAATAAATGAAGCAAAATTGGAAAATGAAACAATTAAATCAATGAAATTTCTAAAATGAAATAAATGAAAAACAGAAATTTTGAAAATAAGAAATAAGCAATGTTAGAGGGAAACTAACTCCATAAAATAGGACATTTTCATAATATTAGTTGTTTGACAAATTGATGTTTTAAAAGGTATAATAAATTAGCAAAATAGATAAATGGAATTCTCAAAAGATTTGAGAAAATTTTGAAAACTACCAGATAAAATTACACCAATTATATTCCAATAAAACTTAAGAGGAATAGATTAATATTTACAGAATTCTAAAATAGCAGGATTAAGAGAACTGGAAATAGAAAACCTAAACAACCCTGTCTCATAAATAAATTAAAAAGCCATTTATAAATGAAGGCCCAAAAGAAAAAAGTCCAAACTCATCTAGACATAAGATAGAATTCTATGAAATATTCAAATAATAACTAACAATTGATATTACATTTTTTTGTAAAAAGAGATATATTATACATTTTCAAACTCCTATGAGACAAAATACTGATACTCATGAAGGAGAAATTAAGCAGAACAAAAATCTATCTTCCAATACTGTGATTATGTGTGTTTGTGTAACATTTTATCATTATAGGGCATTCCTGTGTAGTCATTATAGGTCAGTATCATCTCTAAAGCTTGAAGTCCTAATTATCTGGGGTTACTGACATTTACCCCAGATTACATTACTGCATATTTCAGAAAGGGAATGTGAGCCTAAATCATCTACTTCTGAGGCCATTTCTTTATAACAAACCAATATCACTAATGAATGTCAATGTAGATTATTTGACAAATCATTATAGAGATCATGCCATTGTATTCAAAAAGTTATTCACTGTTACCAGGTTGGATTTCTATCAGGAATAAAGATTCACATGTAGGAATATTATAAATATAATAGAGCATGTTAATAACAAAACAATAAAATCACACAAACATAAATGGATATTGAAAAACCCTTTGACAAAAATACTCCAAGAGGAGTGATAGTGCTTAAGGTTATAGGGGAGAAGAATTTCTTCCTAGCTAAAGACCACAGGGCAGTTGTGGAAAGCAGTAACTACATCTATCCCAAGATCACATCACCTTGGAAGCACAAAAAACTTACAGATCCCTAAAACTAGATTGAGACAGTACTTCCCCACCCTCAGCTTAAGAGCATCCAACTTAAACATAACATAACATAACATAACATAACATAACATAACATAACATAACATAACATAACATAACATAACATAACATAACATAAATTTAACATCAATAAAGTTAAGAAAGAGGCTGGGAAAATGAGCAAATAATAACAAAAACTAGACCACAAAAAGCTATTAGAGTGGCAAAGCAACCCAAGGCATAAATTCAAAGAAGACACAATGTGAAATAGCTATTAGCAAAGCCGTAAAAAAAACCTAACTGGACACAAGTTCAATGTCAATTTCTGAAAAAGTTAAAGAAAGAGATTAGTAGTAGGGAAAAAAATTGGGAAAAGAAATGAAAGTGACACAAGAAAATTATGAAAAGAGAATTAAAAGACTGGTCTTTTAAAAGCACAGAAATAATAAAGAACATAGAACTTAAAAACAGAGTTGGCCTAATGGTATAATAGGAACAAACATTCACTGAAGAATAGAGCTTCTTAAAAATCAAAATAGGTCAAATGGGAAAGGAAATACAAAAATTCATTGAATAAGCAAACTCCTTATAAAGCAGAATTGGTCAAATTCAAAAGGAGTTACAAAACTCATTGAAGAAAATAAAATTGGACAACTTGAAGCTAATGACTCCGTGAGACATCAAGAAGCAATAAAACAAAGTCAAGAGAATTTTGTAAAATAGAAATATATATAAAATATATCATCAGAAAAACAACTGATGTGGAAAAATAGAACAAAATGAGATAATTTAAGAATTATTGTACTACCTAAAAATCATCATCAAAAGAGAGGCTAGACATATATTTGAAAAAAATTATCAGGGAAAACTGCCCTGATATCTTAGTTTCAGAGGACAAAATAGAATTTGAAAGAATCCAATGCTCACCTCCTGAAAGAGATCCCAAAATGAAATCTTCCAGATAAAATCAAATTCTAGAGCACACAGGTCAAGGAGAAAACCGAAAGAAACAACTCAAATATCATGGAGCCATAGTCAGCATCACACAGGTTTCAGAAGGTACCACCTTAAAGGAGCAGAGGTTTTGGAATATGATATTCCAGAAGGCAAAAGAGCTAGGATTACAACCAAGAATAACATACCTAGCAAACTAAGTCCTTTTGGGGACAAAAACAGATGGGCAGGGAATGAATATTTAATGAAATAAAGGACTTTCAAGCATTTTTAATAAAAAGAGATGAATAGAAAATTTTGTATTTATATACAAGACTCAAGAGAGGCATAAAAAGGTAAACATGTAAGAGTAATCAGAAAGGACTCAATAAATTGCTTACATTTTAATAGTAATAAATATTAATATTTGTGTAATAATGTAATTAATTGCATAATTAATTAAAATTAATGGTAATAAAAAGTTTACATTTCTAGAGAAAATTATACATGTAAACTACTAAGAACTTTATCATTATTAAGACTGTTAGAAGTCACATAGACAAAAGATATAAATGTGACTTGATTATGCTGGAATGATCTCATCACAAAGGGGTGAGAAAGGGAACTACACTGGGAGAAAGGGAAAGGAAAGCTAGAATGGGGGGGGGGAATTTTCTCTCATAAACAAAGCACACAAAGGAAGAGCTTTCATGATAAAAAGTAAAATGGAAAGGGAGGTGATGGGAAATGCTTGAACTCATAACAGAATTGGTTGAAAGAACAAAGTACATACATATTACACTGGTATATATATATTACATATATATAGTGTAACACATATGTGTGTATATATGTATATATTACAGTTTTATACAGTAATCTATATTACTCAATAGAAAAAAGGAGGAGATAAAAGATATGAGAAGTTGATAATAGTAAGGGTAGATTAAGGAAGGCAATGGTCAGAAGCAAAAGAGAGAAGGATAAGCAAAAGAAAAGCAATTGTAAGAAAAACAGAATTAGTAATCAGAACTATGAATGGGGATTGGATAAACACACTCATAAAATGGAAGAGGATAACAAGAATCCAATACTCTGTCATTTACATGAGCTACCCTTGAAACAGAAAGCTGTACAGAGAGTTAAAATAAAGAGCTGGAGACTTATGATTTCATTATTTGGGGGAAACTCCCAACAAGGAAATTCCCAAATTCCCACTACCAATGCTGATCGGTAATGACAGCTGATTGGTAGTGACAACTGTATTGTAATTTATAATCCCAGAGAACTTCAATATTTTTATTTTTAATATGTACATGTTAAAATTTCTACCATCCAAAGCAATATCTATATGCATAAAACATGTACAAGCAAAATGGAATATAAATCTTGAGGGACTAAAGATAATTATCAAATTCAGATAATTAATAAAAGCTTCTTAGAATAGCTAATATATAAATTGATCTTTAAAAGTTATATATGAATTGAGCAAGTAGAGATTAAGAGAGATTTATATTCAAGGCTAGATTCAGAGAAGGCCAAGAAAATAGAAGAAAGTTAAGAGCTTAATCATCTCACACAATACAGTGCAGGAAAGCCTGGGACCAAATAGGATATGTGAAAGGTAACAGTGTGAGATAAAACTGGAAAATTATGATGGCTTCTGATTAGATAGGACCTTTAGTACTAGACTAAGGAGTTGAAACTTTACTTGAGACAATAAATAATCAAATTGCTATGCACAAACAATTTTATTCTGACAATGGTTTGAAGAATAAATTAGAGAGTCTTTGATTCTATGTTAGGATGCTATTGCAGTAATCCAAAGCATATGGTAATGAGAGATTCAGTTAGGATAGAGGAGATTTTCCTAAATTCAAGCTATCCAAAATGGGAATGTACTTCCTCAATAGGTTGTTAGTGTACAATTGGACAGCTAGATGCCACACTGGGTAGAGTGCTAAACCCAGAGTTAGGAAGACTCATCTTTGTGAGATCAAATCTGGCCCCAGACACATACTAGTTATTCTGTCTACCTCAGTTTCCTCATCTGTAAAATGAGTTGGAGAAGGAAATGGCAAAACACTATAGTAACTTTGCCAAGAAAACCTCAAATGGAATCATGTAGAATCAAACACTACTGAACAAAACAATGAAATACAATTACTAGAGCAGTTCATGTGGAAGTCGGATGTTCTATTGGTAATAATAGTAGAAGGAATATATGAAGAGATTAGGATGCTGAACTAAGTTACCTCTAACTAAGGTCATTCTGATTCTATACTTCTATAGAATGTAAAGTCAATTATCCTAACCATCGGGGTCCTAATTATTAACTTCTATCATTCATTAAGAAAGAGTAAGTTTGGGCCAGGCAGCCTGGGACAAAGAAATTGATACAACCCAACATTAGTAAAAGCATGCCTAGTCCCAAACCTTGGGACTAGATGCTTTTAGCAGTTGCCTATATTCCATGTGTTCTGGATATACTGGTATGACTTCAGCTTAAAACAGGATATCATCCTGTCTTTCATTCTCCATTAAAACAAAACAAAACAACACATAGGCTTCCCTAAATGCAATCACTGCTGCAATCTGATACAGCCTGTTAAATGAGGAGGCAGCATGTTGCAAAAAGACAGCAGGCTATCACAGAAACAGTAATAGATCTGGTACGGAAGACTAGAGTTAAAAATCTTGCTTCTGATACATTACCTCTGTAACCTTCAAAGGTTTTTTCATTTTCCTCATCTATAAAATAAGGTACTTAGAGTATATGGCCCCTAAAATTTCTTCCAGCTCTAGATCTATGATCTACATCACAAATACCTCATGTTGACTTGACCAATGTCTAGACCATTCTCTATGAACTATTATTTTTTATACCTTAAAAATATGTCCTTTACTAGGGCAAAACAAGTTGTTTAACAAAGAGGTATCTTTTAACTCAGAATAGGGGACAACTTTTAAATAATCAGACTCTCTGAAAATGGGATAGTATACCTTATGAGATAGTGAGTTTCCTATTATTGCAAGTCTTCAAGCAAAGTATATGATCAATGATCAGAAAGATCTTGTGAAGGAAATCCATTCATGAGACAGACATGTTTCTGTCTTTAAGGCCTGATCTATCAATTATTCTCCATTCCTCATAAAGACATTTTGACAATGGATCAGATGCAGTGAATTAAAATACCTTCCGTTCCAAGAAACAGCCTTAGGCTCTGTATGCAACACTGTCTACTCCAAGGTTTTTCAGTTTTCAGGGTTTGGGGTGGAGCAAGCCAAGAAACCAAAACTCCGTTCTGCCCCATCTAAGAATAAATAAAGTTTAAAGTAAAGTCAGGGAGGCTTATCAAATTCACTCTCTCCAAATGTCTTTGGAGTTGAAAAACAGAGGCAACATAACTTGGTTACCACATCAGAGCAGATACTTTAATGAAATGCAAAATGTCTTTTGACCCAGCAAACCTCCACTTTCCTAATCTTGTTGAAATCAAAAGAATTTGCCCTTGATGATGGAGCCCTGCTGATATTAATTGAATTGATATCAGCCTTGGAGCCAACTTAAAGGTAGAAGGATAGGGATTAAAAAGGTATAAAGAGAGGAAAGGTCAGGAAATTAGGAAAGTTCCCCTTCCAAACAGAGAAGAGGCTTCAGAGCCTGCTGTTTAGGATTTACTAAGTTATTTGCCTGGAGGAAGAAACACATTTTTGTGGCATGTGGTTTTTTTTTTTTTTTTTCTTTCCCTCCTCACTCAGGCTTACTCTCCTGCCTACAGGAAGGAAAAACACTTCACAGTGGGAGACAGGAACAGTTCCAAGAGGTCCTTTGACTAGATTATTTCCAAGGCTGTGGTATGCCTACTGGTTGGTAGAGAATCATGCAACTGCAAAGAACTTCAACATCAATCCTTCTTCCTTTGGGAAGATGGATGCCATAAGCCAACCAAGGCAGATGGTTGTCTCATCTATTCTGGAAGGTCTTCTAGAATGGAGACTCTGTGGCCTCCATTGGCAGCTAGTCTAGTATATTCTTTAATATTCTCAAATGGAGTATTCCTCCAATGATTAAGAAACCTATCCATCTGAAAATATATATATATATATATATATA
>JAJPUD010001436.1:408608-437914 GCA_023553655.1 Myrmecobius fasciatus | reverse complement strand
TGAAGAAAGCCATATACACCCAGAGAGAGGGATGTGAAATGTGGACCACAACATAACATTCTCATACTCTTGATTGATGTTTGCTTACATTGTGTTTCCTTTATCTGATATATTTTTGTGTAGATAAGATTCTTCTTGCACAACAATGATAAGTTTGGAAATATGTATACATATATTAGATTTGCCAATATTTTAACATAATTAACATGTAGTGGATATCCTGCCATCTAGGGGAGGGGTGGGGAGTTGGGGGAAAAATTTGTAACAGAAAGCTATGTAAGGGTTATTGTTGAAGAATTACCCACACATATGTTATGCAAATAAAATTTTTTTTTAAAAAAAGTATCTTATTCTGATTCCAAATTTATAGGATTCAATTGCTTCCTACCAGGCTCATTTCATATCTCATAATACTATTGGATATAATCAAGGATCAAAATAATTTAAAACTATGAGAATACAAAGTAAGAGTGCTCCCTACTTCATATTTTAGAGGTATATGCAAAGTTAGAGCTAGAAAGAAACTGAATACAACACATCCATCTAATTTTATAGAAGAGGAAACTGAGGACATGAAAGGTAAAAGAATATTCTTAAGGTCACACAACAAGTTAATGGTAGAAACAGAACTAGAATGAGTGTCTCTTCATATACAAGCAAGTATTCTGAAAAGAATACTTTTGTTTTCAGTGGGTCAGTTTCTTTCTCATTTGGTCAATTTTTTTAAAATTGCGACCTTCCTTAGTATTCAGTTTCTATATTATCTGAAACCAAGTATTTGCAGATTTTATTACCACCAAGGTTGGAAAGCTTCATTTGACTGTCCAATGCAATATCCCTATTGAATATCCTTTCTCAGCTATGACAAAGCAAAACTCTTTTTTGTAATTGTTTGATCATCTACTAGTATTTCATTTAGTTCCAGTTCCAAATCTGAAACAGCAGACCAGCCTGAATCAAAAATTTTAAATGTCAAAGGATATAGTTTTTAAGTTTATTGTAATTGCAATAGGAAGCGACTGAACTTTCTTGGTGCAGTGAATAAAGCACCTCACCCATAGTCAGGAAGTCTTGAATTCAAATTTGGTGTCAGAGACTTACTTGCTGTATTACCTCTAATAAGTAACTTAATTCTGTTTGCCTCATCTGTAAAATGCACTGAAGAAAAAAATGATAACCTTATCTTTGCTAAAAATACTCCAAATGACATCACAAAGAATGGACATGAGTGAAATGATTAAACAATGACAGCAATAAAGCTTCTTAAGAAGAAAGACTGCCATGGTCAAATTTGTTTTTTTATGAATGTCAGTTTATAAGATTATAGAAGAAGCACTGGTAAAGGAACACTGGAGACCAACTGAAATGGAATTGAGAGATCATGAGCTAGACTAGTAGCTCAGTGAATGAAATAGATGAGGAAAATATGGAAAATGGTGGCAGCTAATTTGATATGGGGAAAGAATGAGAATTAAGTGTTCATTCTTAAATTATGAATCAAAGAACATTGTTAACCATAACAAAAATGGGAAAACTGGTAGAAATAGTCAATTTAGTGGGAAAGACAATGTTCTTACTTTCAGAAATATTAAAGTTGGGATAATTGCAGGATATCTCAACTGAAGAGTCAGGAGTAGGAGTAGGGAGCAATTGAAAATGAGAAACTGAGATTGAGGAGAGTCATCTGCATAGAACAGAAAAGTTTAATCCTTGGGAGCTGATGACATCGCCACACCAAATACATACATACATATATATATATACATATATATATATATATGTATATATATATATATATATATATATATATATATATATATATATATAGACAGAGAGAGAGAGAGAGAGAGAGAGAGAGAGAGAGAGAGAGAGAGAGAAACAGTGGTGCTCCAGCACAAAGCCCTTCAATAACACCTATATTTAAGTGATTGAACATGAACTTTAATACTGCAAAAGGACTGAGAAATATGGGATATTAGGAAACACACACACATATACCCCCTAGAACAGTGTTATAAAAAGCAATCAAGAAGTCTTTCGAAGATGCATGTGGTTAAAATGAAAATTCAAGAATGAAAATTTGATTCTTTAACATTAACAAAAATCAGGGTGAAGATAATAAAATCAAGGCAGAATTTTTGCTGTTTGTTGTTCTACATGATAACATGTTATATAAGCACAGTACACTTTATAAAGGAAATAGTTCAGATGTAAAAACATATAACACCAAAGTTCTTAAATTAGGATCTTAGATTAAAAATAGGAAGAATACTTAAAGATCACCTAATCTAGCCTTATTTTCCATATGAGAAAACTGAGGCCTATAAAGGTTTTTATTATGATGACAATAATGATAGTAAGTGGCTAATTTAAGATTTGAACTCAGGCTTCTAAACTGAAAATCCAAGGTTTTTCTACCAACAACTAAACAAAAATAAAATAAAATAAACACAAAGTCCAGGAAATAAACATTTTAACAAATATTAAGGGAAAGATTAAATATTGATAATTTAGTAATCCTAACAGAATATAAAAACAGCATTATCAAAGTACAGAAATTTACTTATAAAAATGAATACAAGTTTTTAGAAAGGAAAGGATAAGTCATGTCCCAAAACAAACTACGAAAAGGGATTCAAAATTACCTAATCAAAAAGAAAAAATGCATAGTGTAAGAATTTTATGAAAAAAAAGAAAAATTCCATGATCAGAAATTGGAATATGGTCAATAAGTAAAATGGCATAGTTGAAAGCACAATCCTAAATAAGAGAAAATCTGTAATATCTACATAGAGTATGAAACAAAAGAATAGATGGTCAGTAAATAACAATAAAATGTTTTGCATTCCTTATCTCAAGTGATTCTTCCAACAAAATTGTGAGATATTTACATTATTTAACATTATTATCCCCGCTTGTAAATGAGAAAATCAAAGCTTAATAAGATTTAGTGACTTGTCCAGTCATGCTGCTAGTAAGTATATGAAATTAATTTTGAACCCTTCTCTCAAGGATCCTAGCCTTTTCTGGTGATAAACAGCAGGTAAATAGATAATTAAATACAAATTAATTTCTCTAGTCTGAAAAGACTTATTAATGATGAGTGAAGTGAGTAGAACCAGGCAGTAACAGCAAGATTTTATGATCGACTACAATAGACTTAGCTTTTCTCAGCAATAGTGATGCAAGACAATTCTAGTAGAATAGGGATGGAAAATGTCATCTACATTCAGAGAAAGAACTATGGAGACTGATTGCAGATAGAAATATCATTTTCATCATTTTTTTCTTTCTCATGGTTTTTCCTTTTTGTTTTGATTTTTCTTTCACAACATGACTAATATGGAAATATGTTTAAAATAAGTGTACATGTATGTATAATCTATATCAGATTGCTTACTGTCTTTGAGAGGGAGGAGGAAAGAAAGGGAGGGAGGGAAAAAAAGGTGGACTCAATCTTACAAAAGTGAATGTTGAAAACTATCTTTACATGTAATTGGAAAAAGAGACAAATACTATTAAGTGGGGAGGGAGGGGTAAAATAATCTTTCTTGTGGCTGGGGGATAATCAAAGCTGGAGAAATCAAGAAAGGATACCTGCAGGAGGTGGCTCTTGGGGTAAGTCACAAATGGAAGTTAGACTCTAAGAAGCAGTGATGAATAGGGATAAATGCTTTTTTCCCCCTTCAGTTGAGGGTATTCCTCTTCTATTTCTTGTTTTCTTCTTCAGATTTTCTCAGTGTGAATTTCTGCCTCTCTAAGCCAGCTTAGATAATAATAATAAGGATTCTAACAGACTCTATTGCTTCATAGAAAAGTGGCAGCTCCTGAAGATTTCTGCCACCTCTGTCACTGTTGTATTTTTGTTTCTAATTATTATGATTCCAAAAATAATTTGAAAGAAAAATAATTAAATCTTGATTTATTTCTTACTTGTGTGTAGCTTTCCTAAACCATAGTCTTCCTAATGACAAAGATAAGCATACTCAACATTACATTACTACTACCTCTCCTCATTAAAAGGGGGCGGGGGCTGGGGACAATATCAGTATGTCCATAGTGATTATTTCACAGGGTTTTTCAGAGACCCAAAAGAGATAAGCTTTGTAAAGTGCTTCGAAAACCTTAGATTGCTATAGAAATGCTAACTATCATCACTATCATCAGTATTATTTGTATGTGCTAGGAAATAATTTTTTAAATAAAAATTCTAATGTGCAAACCAAGTAGAAGGAAAGCATCACAGAGGGGGGGAGGGAGGAAGAGACAGACAGACAGACAGAGAGACAGAGACCGAGAGAGACAAAGAGGGAGAGACAGAGAGACAGAGATAGAGATAGCTGGAGAGAGAGAGGGAGAGAGGGAGACAAGAGAAAGTAAGAGAACCAAATTAAAAAATGTATACAAAGTAGAGACTTTTCTTGACCCACACAGAAGTATTTGATGCTTTTGCTTGTTTGGAGGTACTTTTGGTGTAGGTGATATTTGGAGAAATAGAATGGTTTTAAATAAGTATTTTTAGATATATATGTTAAAGGACTTTATAAGCCAAGAAATAAAATGATTTTATATATTATATTTATGTAGGTCAAACAAGATTATTTTTGAGTTTGCAAATCTTTCAAATAAAAATATACATGGAAAAGATGTGTTAATACATAAAAGCAATATAACAAAAATGTATATATCCATTTATAGCTTATCTACTGCTTTAGTTATATTTTGATTCTTAGAGAAAAGAATATTATATAAATTCAAGGAATGATTATTATCATTTAGATGGATTTTAGGAGTGACTATAAAGTAGTCTCTACTTTAGGAAGAAAAGAATCTTTTTCTCACTCCCAAAAAGTATTTGGGTGATCAAATATATGACTAGCTAAAGAAGTAGATACTTCTTGAAAAAGTGCTATACAAATACTTAGCCAAGTGAGAGATTTTCATTTTTATTTTGAATAAATATTAAGGATTTTGGTTAGTATCTTCAAAACAGAAAATACAACTCAAGATCTTTTATGGTTATAGATTTCCTCTTCTTTTCTATTTTCACTAGGGAAATTGCTGCCTGTTCAATTCAGTTCATCAATTATTTATGAAATATTTACCTTGTCAGGCACTGAGCATAAAAAGACAAAAATAAAAGAATCCCTACTTTCAAGCAGCATGCATTCTATTGGGAAAGACAAAGCACAATTAACTAACTAACTAATTAGATGAACAAATAAATAATTGTATGAATGAATACATAAAGAAAGAAATAGGCAGATAAACAAGTAGATGAATAAATGAATTACCATAAAATATTTGCAAAAATCATTTCTAGGAGAGGTAACTTAGCAACTAAGGAGAATAGTGATAGACTTCCTCTAGGAATCAGCATTTGTGCTGAGTTAAGAAGGGACATGAAGAGGAAATACCTTCCAGAGATGGGTAACAGGATTAGGAAATGTATGGAAACCTGAAATGGATTGTTGTATCTAGCCAAAGGGCATCTATAGAATTTGGAGATAGTGATAGCAAGCCTGTTCCATCCATAGCTTCAGATTTGAGAATATAGGCCAGTTGATCTGGAAATAAAAAAAGTCTCCCTTCACAAGTTCTCCATTGGGACTACAAACCAATAGTTCTATAGATTGTAATACTCATGGCACAAATGAAAGAGTTAATTGTAGAAGTGACAAACCTATGAGTCCAGAGACCATCCTTAACTATCATGCTTCAGGAGGGATGGAAGAAATTACTATACAACTAGTCAAACCATGCCATTTGTTTAAGTGCTTGGGTGGCCTTTATATTTAACTGCAATCTATATATACTTATATAATTGTTGCATATGTCCTATATGTCTGCTATGCAATACATTTTAATTGATGTATTAGACTCAGTCACTATCCAAAACAAATAAACAAATAATATTAAAAATGTCTTTCCACCCATTTCAGCTTGTTAGAATCCTTGAAAATCCCCGAAGGCCCAGCTCTGATTCTACCTCCTTCATGAAATCTTTCCTGATTACTCCAGTCAAGGTCAGTGCAAATCAACTGTATAAATGTTGGCAACTAAAAATGTTCTTATGCTCTTATGCTTCATTAAAAGAGACGTAATGTCCAAGTCCATGAAAGTATAGAATATATCATTAAACATTATGCTCCAGGCTACAATCCCAGATTTTCTCAATCCCTTTCTTCCCTCTCCCAACCCTCTCACATTTTCTTTGCATAGTTTATCTTTTTCTATTAGAATGTAAGCTCCTGAAGGCAGGGATCCTCTTGCTTTCTACTTACCAAATACAGCACAGAGCCTAAAGTATAATAAACACTAATAAATGCCTTTTGAGTGATTGAGTGAATGATGATTAGAAAATAATGTAAAAATAAATAGTGATAACAGAAAGAGCATAGTTTCATAAAGAACAGTCAAGCAAGACTAATTTCATTTCCTTTTTTTTAACAGGGTTACTAGCCTATAGGATTAGGAGAATGTTGTTGGTTGAGTTAGCCTAGTTTTAGCAAATAATTCAGCAGTACTTCATGCTAGTCTCATATAACTAAACTATGGTACTATTAAATAAACTTGTAATTAGTTGAATGATCAAACCTAAAAAAAAGTTATTAAAGGTTTCATGACACTTTGGAAGGAACCATCTATAGAAGGCCTTCAGACTGTTTTAATCCTGGCTTGGATAAAGACACATAGGCCATGTTCACAACATTTTCAGATGACAAAAAGCTGGAAGGAACAGTTAACACACTAGATGAGTATCAGGATCTAAGAAGATCTTAGCAAAATAAGACTTTTGGTCAAAGCGTGACATTTAATCAATGTAAGGACCTACCTAACTTCAAAAGTCAATTACACAAGTACAAAATGGGAGAAATGTCATCAGATAACAGTTTGAAGAAAATTTTAAGGTTTTAGTGGACAGCATGGAGTCAATTAGGTGACTCAGTAGATAGAGCTTTGAGCCTGCAGTCAGGAACACCTGAATTCAAATTTGGATTCAGACTCTTACTAGCTGAGCAAGTCACAACCTCTATTGGCCCTAATACCCTGAAGAAGGAAATGGCAAACTACTCCAGTATCTTTGTCAAGAAAACTGCATGGACAGTGTTGATGCTCTATGGTCCACAGGGTCATGAAGAGTTGGATTTCAGGAACAACAAAACTTGTAGGAATAAGGAAATGAGAATTCTATTATATTCGGTCATGGATATTATGTTCAGTTCTAGGGTCTATGTTTTGGGAAGGACAATGATAAGCTAGGGAGCATCCAAAGCAGGTAAAACAGGTTAGTAAAGGCTCTCAAATTCATGCTATTCGAGACTCTTTGGAGGAATTGGGAATTTTTATCCTGGAGAAGAGAAGATTCAGGAAGAGAATAATGTCAGCGTTATCATCGTAGTCTTCTGTTTCTTCTTTCTTCTTCTTTCCTCTTTCTTCTTCTTTCTTCTTTCTTATTTTTTTCTTTTTCTTCTTCTTTCTCTTTTCTTTCTTCTTCTTGTCTTCTTCCTTCTTTTCTCTTTTCTTCCTTCTTTTCTTCTTCCTTCTCCTTCTTTTCTTCTTCCTCATCCTTTTTTCTCCCTCCTCTTCCTTCTTTTCTCTTCCTCCTCCTCATCCTCCTCTTCCTTCTTCCTTTCTTCTTCTCCCTCTTCTTCTAGAATTTGAAAAGCTGTTATGTGGAAGGGGGTGGGATTTATTTTCTTTGATTTGATGTGGAAGATTCAGGACCAATGAATGATGTTACAAAGAGTCAAATTTAGACTTTTTGTCTTAACATCAGGAAAGATTTCCTACTAATTAGAGATATACAAAGGTAAAATGAGTTGCTTTAAGAGACAGTGAACTCCCAATGGAGGTCTTTAAGCAAAAATAGGTTAATCATGAATATGAAGAGCTGCAAATAAAATCCTGGGCTATCTATTGCTACTACCACAGGATTTATCATAAATGTGCTGACACTAGAAGAAGAAATGTTTTGATCTACAATCCTGTAAGAGTTGTTGAAAAGAGTCAAACTTCTCACACAGAGCATTGCCTCTTGTAGATAAACTGTCTTCTGAACTAACTGTGATCCCACTGAATTAATACATCTACCTTAAACAGCTGTTGCAGAGTTAGTCTGCATTCAAATAGGACATAATTAAAGAGAACAAAATTTACTGTATTTGTCCAAAGTTTTCAAGAATCCCAAGCTTCTCTATTACAGATACATACACACACACTCACACACACACACACACACACACACACACACACACACACACATCTATCCTTCTAGTGATCCTATATAATTATAATTATTTTGAATGAATGAAAAAAGTTTCAGGTAGCCTCTGGGGAAAAAAAAAGAAGAAACAATGAAAGAAGAAAGATGTAAGTAGTCTGTAGTATACTGCCAGTAAAGAGTTGCATACAAGAATAGGTAGAAAAGGATAACATCCTATATATCTACGATTGGAAAAGGAAGTGTGCCAATCATTCAGAAAAAAAAAAGAGTTTAGCAGATAGATAGCCTGAATGCTACCTTAGATACAATGGAATATCAGATGATGTACTACTTCCCTACCCCTCATAATGTGCTGGATATAAATTTTGTAGAAGATTTATAGAACATAGAATAGAATTATATAATATGAGGAAACTTGAATGAATGGTTAACTATAGTAATGGAAAAGATAAAGAAATCAACAAGATCACTAATGTAAAGTACTGAAAAAAGTATATATGTCTTATCTCCTTTAATGAACTTTAATTTCCTAAAAGCAAGGGCCAAGTTTTATTCACTTACATTTTAAGTTTTCACAGTGGCCTATCCTATTGCCTTGCCAAGTAGTAGGTATAAGTATTTAAATTCAGAAAGGTCTTTAGTCTTTTAATAAGATAGGCATAAGATAGGCTAGTATGATGGTATATTGGCTAACTCCTTCCTCAATAATTTCTGGGCCCTTAATCCCTGGAGATTAAACAAAAAAATGACTAGTTCATTTAAAATACTTAAATGTTAAAATGTTTAAAATATAAAAGTTCTGATATAACTATGCAATGATTAATTTTTTCCCAAAGCTTTAGTTTGCATGAATTTCACATTCAATTCAGGCAGACTTCACTGCTAAATTTAAATTCCTTTCTTCAAGGTAGGAGAAGAGGAAAGAACAGCATTAGGACTTGTGGATGTGAGGGGAAGCTATTCATTAGCAAACCAGCAGAAGACAAGGTACCTATGAATGGGAAGTGAGAGGAATTCTGAGGCTATAAAGCAACTTAATGGGATGTTTTATCAGATTGTTCAGACGTGCATGGTAAAGGAGTAAATGATAAATACATGGCGGAACTAACTTTTTTTCCCTTGGTTTGAAGCATTTGCAGAAGAGTGTGTCTGGAATAACTTAATGATTTAAACTGATTCACCCTTAAATTTCCAGGCATCTAGGAAAACTTTAAGTATCTGACAAATGTTCTAGAGCATAATTAACTTCTTCTATAAAATGGACCAATGTTAAATATGTGCCCTGCCATCGTGTAGCAAAATCCACAAGAAGTATTTAATAAAATGAAATAATCTTAAAAAAAGAAAGAAAGAAAAAAAGAAAAAATCTTAGTTGCTCTTCATTTGTCTTCCATCCAAGAAGGGAAGCTTACATTGCTTCTGATGCCTATTCTGTAGATAAACAGAAGAGTTTTTTCATTGGAACTCTCCATTCAATGCCTTTTCAGAAGCTGTGAATTCACTCTAAAAGCACCTATCAGCATGAATAAACTGATAAAAGCAGATGGTGTGAAATGCCTTTCACTTAACTAACATGCATGACTCCAAATGCTAGAGCTCCTACTGCTTTCATCTGAAACCCAACCCCATGATGACAGTAAACATGACTTGATGGAGGGCTCTCCTCAAGAGTTACAAGATCTTTAGACTCATTGTTATGTGTGATATTTCAGGGAAAGCTTTGTTAAGGATAATCCATTTCTGTACCCTCTTTCAGAGTATCTCTTGTGACTGTGGTTTTCCACAGCATACAAAAGGGGGAGATTCATAAAAAAAAAATATTCAATGTTAGGAGAACATTTTGTGTGCTAGAAAGTTAAAAGGAAAATTAAATAACTTCTGTTGGATTTGTCTGAAGCAGGCAAATATTTTGGACTATCAACAAACTCAGGCACAAAATAGTGGTTCTATCCTGACTTTTTAACATTATTATATTTATTTTGTACAGCTTCAGAATAAGCCATATTTTGTAATCATCAAAGAGAAGGTAAAAGGTCACTTTCCAAAAAGTGTTTAGTTACTTCTTCTGCCCAGTCACAATCTTGACTTTTACAAAGTTTTTTTCAAGACTGTAGTCATAAAATTGCCTTGAGAGTGCTGTGGTCTTTACATAATTAAAGATTTGCATAAATATATTTATGTTTTGGGCTAGTCCAAATCACACTAGAAAAACCTACTAAAATACATCACAGAGAATTTTAGAAGTTAAGAAGTAAATGGTACTAGACATGTAAAAAATAATCTATGACTGATAACTTTTTAAAGCTGAGGGAATTGTTATGTTTAGTACCTAGTAAATTATATAAAGAGATGGTTCCTAAAAGTTCTCAAATTTTGCTCCACTTTGCCTTTCAAAGAAGTGTCTTGTTTCTTGGATGTTTTTTATGTATTCCTATATAATTGCATTTTTCTAAATCTATTTTAAAGGAAGAACCTTTGGTAGTTTCCTCATATCCATGGCTTTTCATATTCAAATCTCCCCAGTTGGATCTTAACACATGTAAGGTTATACCTTGATCACTTAGAGCAAATTGATTCTCCTTCCTTGCTAGAAATTTTTTTTAGTTGTCCTTTGACAAGATTCTCCTTTTTTCTGATTATTTATGACTGAGAGATAAACTTGAATTTCAATTCTTTAAAACAATGCCTTTCTTGTATTTTCTTGTAAGAACAGTTGTGAAAATGTTTCTAGTCCCAAATTTCCTTAACAGGAACTTTTAAAAGTCCTGTTTGTGACAGATGATGCTAAAAGGCTTTCCTTTATCTCCTTGAAAATATCTGCTTTCATTCATAAGAAAATCCATTATTCTGGAATCATATCAGATCCTTATATTAACTCTTACAGCAGTATTTAGAAATTTGCCATTTGTCAAGAGAAATTTTTTTCTCTCAAATGGCTCGGTACAATGTGTCTAAAGAATGTCCTTCCAAGTAGAATTCTTTGTGATTTAAAAAGATTGCAAGCTGTTATAATTTTGGAAAGAAAAAAAATTACCCAGTTAGAACAAGAAACCAGTCTATCTCAATCAGCAATATGTTGCAAATTATTTCCATTTGTAATCAGTAAAAACAACCAATCCATTACACCTGGATTAGCTAATAATGAAAATAATGAGGTTGATTCTTTACTCTTTTGAGGGGCATGTAAATTCATGTCTGTATGATTGAACTGGCCAAAGATAACATAAACTCAGGCAAATTCTTGTCATTTAATTGTTCTACATCACCTCCTTTCACCACCATTACACCATACACACGAACCATCCCATGACCCAACCTTATAGCTGTGTGTAAAAGGACCCCAATATGACAGGTGCAAAGTAGGAAAATGTATTATTTCCTTTTAAGTGATGTTGAAACAAAAAATAAGAAAATTTAGCAGATTTGTATTAACTAAATGTTTTCAGGGTTTTGCAGATACTCAATTTAGGATAGTTAAGCTCATTAAGTATTTTTTATTTCTATGTTTAGCTTCAATCATCTTAAAATTTTTATTAATTTTTATTTATTTTTATCACTAAAATAGAATGTTAAGTGACTTGCCCAGAGTCACTCAGCTAATAAGGTCTGATGCCATATTTGAACTCAGGAAAATGAGTTTTCTTAATTTCAGGTTTGTCATTCTATCCATTTAGCCACCTTGATGACGTAAAAATAGAATATTTTGCTATAAATATTAAACATATACAAATATACTTCATATATCACATATATCACCATATAAATATATTTCGTAACAATGAATTATGTGAAGTTCCCAATAAATTCTACTAAAAGTAGAAGGGGTAATCTGACACAGTAGAAAAAGCATTGATTCGAGTCAGAGGATTGAAATTCTTTGCCATTTTCTACCTGTATGATCTTTTTCTGGGGTCTCACTTTGCTAATCTGTCAACAAAAGGGCTAGATCAGAGATCTCTTTCTTTTCTATGAGAACTTGATTCAAAATGCTAATTTCTAGTTTCTTAAATCTGGCCCTTTCTATGATTGGTTAGTAGAACACGATTCTTTGAAGGAAATTAATTTTTTCATTTGTTTAAACATATAAAGGAACTCTGCCCCAGCCCAAGTGAACAACCAGATGAAAGGTGCATTATGAGGAATATGTAGGACACACAGAGTTATAGTGATGGGAAGAGCATTGGTTCCAGAATTAGAGCTTCTGGGAGCAAATCCTATCTTTTCCACTTACTAACCATGTTACTAGAAGCTAATCATTTGACTTTCCTGGATTCTATTTTCTTCATTTCTAAAATGAGGGACTTGGAATAGATGATGTCTGAGATCTTTATCTTCTCTAAATCCATGATCCTATGAGCTGTAGACTCTTCTTCTCATACAAAATGTCAGGATGTTACCAATTAGTCAAAATAATTATCAAAGTTATAAATCGTCATGTTTCATGTGTTATAGATTATAATTTAAATTTTCAATTTACATATTCTTCTAGTACCAAAAAGATACTTTACCATCCTATAAGGATCATTCTCTGAGATTAATTGGAAAGTCTTCAAATGCCCAAGGAATGCTTGACTTCTGAAGTAACTATTATAATTAACTAAAATATCCAATCTGCCAATTTTTAAGATTATTATTAAATAGTTCCCCACACTGATTCATAAATTATTCAATACATTTATTAATACTAAGGATGTGCAGTAAGATAACTGTATAGATATGTATACATGTATTGTATTTTTCATATAATTTATCCTATTTAGCATGTATTAGATTACCTGTCATCTAGGGGTGGGGGGCGGGGGGAGGGAAAGGAAAAGCTTGGGAAAAAAAAAAGTTTTTTTTGCAAAGGTCAATGTTGAAAGGTCACTCATATGTTTTGCAAATAAAAAGCTTTATTAAAAAAAAATACTAAGGATGACAAAAGCATTCTCTGATAAAGAAAAAAATCCATAGTATACTTCATATTATACAGTAAAAGTTTAAAAATATGTAATCACAAATATATTTTATTGTCATAGAGGGTTTTATGCATTATTTTCTGATGCTGCAGGATATTGTTACTGGACAGAGGGACTGGATCAGAGAATATGTACTATTAAACATTGTATTTTTACCAGTTGTGCATCAACTAAAGCAAAAAGCTTACTTGTTCTGTGGTCTGAGAAGGTGTAAAAATGCAAATATTCTAAGGATAGAAATGGATGGCCATTTTAGAGTCTGAAAACTGGGTCAAAAAAAATCACATGATTATGAAAAAGTCTATCTTTTTTAGAAAATTATGTAATTTGGCTATCAAATATTCTCAACTTACTAAGGGCTATATTGGTTTACTGTTGCATTTTCCAAGTAAAAAAAGATTTATATTAAGGCATATAACATATATATATATATACATAGTTAAAGAAATGCTTAAAATATGCATAATTTCACTTACTTAATATATAAAATGCTATCCATGTTGCAATTCTATTGTGTTAAATATTAGCCCCAAACTTAGAAATAAAGTAGAATTTTGTACTGCCATTCCAACAATTATTTCATGTCTTCATAGAAAAATAAAACCATAGAACTGAAGCTTCATGCATGTGGTACTAACATTAAAAGCTAATTTTCCCTCAAGAAACATTTATAGGTATGACATAAACTGTGCATATAGTTATATTATAGTGAGTGCTTATTCTATTTATTTACATTTTGGTATACAAGAAAACCTCTCTTTTTACTTTTTTGAAAGTCTGGGTCAAAACTTTTAAATAGGAAATAAAATAAGAAATGAAGTAAGACATGACAGGTTCATATAATAGATTCAATATCAAATATTTGTTTCAATTTATCAAGCATTTTAATGTATGTCTACTATGTTCAATGTATTATGTTACCTAAAGGGGACAAAACAAAGCATTTCTAATTCTAATGGAACTTACATTCCGATTTCAGGAAACAATATTCACAAATGGAATTGTTTGAAATGTATATAAAGTAATTTTGGGAGGGAAGTCACAGGTGTAATATAAAATGCAATTTCTTAACAAGGCAGGAAGGCATGGGAAGGTTTCCATAGGGTACATTGCAAGTTTAGGTTAGAGTAGAAAAGAGACATATCTTTCACAGCAATAATGATAATATTACTTTGAAGGAGGGAATGGGAATGAAGAAATGGCAAATTCTGAGCTCTGCTTAATGGTCAAGATGTTAATTAGTAAAGTCCTGAGGTCTAGAAACTTATAGAGAGTTCTGCATCCTATTTAACTCTGCCCACATATATTGACTATATTATCTGATAAGTGGAGAAGGGGATGACTCAGAAAGAACCTTAGTCCTAGAGTGGTAGCTTCTGTATATAAAACATTAATAAACAATGAGTAACATTCATTTGGGTAATTCTTCTTTGAAGCCTACAAAAGAACATTCTTTGGTCAAGTAGTTATGGCTTTACATCAACCTAGTAAGTATCTGCCCTCTCATCCATTTTGGGGGAGAGGGAAGTAGGGAATAGGTTGGGGTTTGATTTGTTTTGTCTTTTTAATGGATTCATTATATTTTATCAGTATGAGAATTTCTTCCACTAGCTTAAATCAAAATTTATTCCCTCATTCTCATCCAATGAAATACTTACTATCTAGTTTCCTATACATTAGCAAAATTAGATAGCAAAAAATATATATTTACACATATATTTATACACCTATTTATTTTATATAAGTATTCCTATATTTAGAAATATTAATTCCTATGTTACCCATATGAATATATTAAATTTATAAACAAACATTTATATTTTATATATTTCTAAAAGAATCGGTAATACATTTAAAAAAACAAATTTCATATAAATGTACATATACTTAAACATATATAATTTTATATCTGTTTATTTCCATATGGTTTCAGATATATAATTTTAAATGTACATTTTGTAGTAAAATTAGATAATAAAATATATATTTACAATTATCCATTCCATATTACAGGTATTAGGGGTGAGACACACCTGTGATCAGGAAAGTCTATGAAAAATATTTTGACCCTCCCTTTGTACCAGAAAAAAAGTCTGAATTATTATGGCATTAAAAGATAAAACATGTTAACATTACATAATACTATACATATATCATGCATTTCTGAGTTTCTGAACTTTTTCTGTGTTGTCTATTATTCTTTGTCATTTTTAGTTTCTGCAAAACCCCCCAAAATTCCTAATTAATTTCTTATGCCCACCTGCAATATACCAAAACCACAAAGAAGAAAGTCACAATGTGGAAAAGAGAACTATAGTTTTAAATATGTTTTATATGTATTAAGCATATACAATATATAAAATATTCTGTGTGTATGTATGTTTGTGGAGAGAGAGACAGAGACACAGAGAAAAAGGCAAATCCATTATCATTGCTAGTGTTTGATATTGTCATTCAGCCTGTCAACAAGCATCGATTAAGCTTTTACTATCAAGTATTGTGCTAATTCTGAGGATATAAAGAAATCCCAATCCTGTCCCCATCCTCAAGAAGGACATACTCCAGTGAGAGGGAGTGGAATTAACAACCTGTTAAAAACTAGGTACATATAAAATCTATACTGAGTAGATAGAAGGAAATCTTAGAGAGAAGGCACTAGCAGCTGAAAGTAATTAGGAAAGGCTTTCTGTGCAAGGATTTGATCTGTACAAGTTTTGAACAAAAGGAAGTAAAGAGGTAAAGTGAAAAGTAGTATTTCAAGTATGGAGGAGAGTCTGTGTAAAGACAGAGTTAGGAGATAGCAAATAGGCCAGAAAAGCCAATTCTGAGAGTGGTTAGAAGTAAATAAAAAATAAGGAAGATCATAGATATAGGAAGGGATCCTTTTGTGAAGAACTTTAAATATTGAACAGATAATTGGGAGCCCAGGGCATTTAATGAGTTGGGAGTGATACTATAATACCTAAATTTTAGGAAATGAAAGATTAATTGAATTGTATAGAGAGTTGGAACAGAGAAATAAATTCAAAGGTGATTGTAATAGTGCAAGGTGAGAGATAATGAGGGTCTGAGCCAGGGAGGTGACTATGTGAATAGAGAGAAGAAAGAAAATCTGCAAAGGTAGAATGACAAGAATCAACAGCTAATATATAAGGGAAAAAACCACGTACGCAGAGCTCTGAGCAAATAATCATTATTAAAGAGATCTGAACCCCTTTAATGAATTAGAACCCAGATCTTGTTTACAATTTAAGATATTCCCTTTCTCTGGGACTTTAATTTTATAGTACATGATACCCAGCAATACAGATGAAGCAAACTAAAAAGACAAACTCTCCTTGGTGGATGAGCTCTAGGAGAGACTACCTAAAATACTAAATCCCATTAGCTGATAAACGAGCTGATGAACAGATGTTGACAGACTTATCTTGACCTTTGGGGGGGGTCCTGTGGAGCTGTCAAACAGATCCATGAGTTGGGCTGATAAACAGATATCAAAATATCTACATGGACCAATGGGCTATTAGACAGGCAGGCCATGGGCCAGCAACCAGAGTCACTCATTGGCCAAATGCTTATAGCTATCTCCCTATGTTGGGCAATAAGGGAATGACAAAGAACAGAGGGGCAGTGAAATAGCTTTCTATATCATTGAGTCATTTCCATCAAGCTGGGCTTGGTCCTCTCCTCAGCAGGAGGAAAGGATGGAGGTCCTCTTGTTAACTTCCTGTGATTATGTAAGTAAACTTCATAACAAGCAAGTGAACTTATAGTAAACTTATGATTTTGTAATTTACAGTTTGGGTCCTTTTATAAGAATTTGGGAACTTTTATAAGAAGGAACCTATCCTACTTAATTATTTCCTGAATGTACAAGTATTAGTTGATTAAATGTATTATGATTATTGATCTGATTAATAATTAATGACAATAAATTATCAACATATTATGATATCACTAGCAGATTAAGGCTGATTGGGATAAAACAGAAGTACAATCATTTATTTCATATGTGGGAAAAAAGAAAGTGAGAAGTTGGAATTGACACTGAAGTTGTAGGTCTAGACTACTGGACAGATGGTAGGTCTTAATAAAGAAACTTAGAAGAGCAAAGGGTTTGAGAGAAAAGATCACAAGTTCTGGTTTGGATATTTTGAGTTTCAGACATCTTTAATGAATATATGCTGCAAAGTTAAAAGCAGAAGGCCTTGGCAATAGTTTGGATATGGCGAAATAAGAAATAGGGAAGTTTTCAAGATGACTCCTAGGTTGTGAACCTAAGGAATTGGGAGTATAATGTTGTCCTCTACAGTAATAGGGAAGATAGGAGGGGAGGGTCTAGCAGGGGAAGATAATGAATTCCACTTTGGACATACCAGTTTGAGACATTTGAAAGGAAGTTGGAAATATTAGACTGGAGGTCAAAAGTGATTTGGGTACAAAGTAAGTAGATCTGAGAATCATTAGCACAGAAAGTATAATTAAAAGTCCATAGGAGCTGATAGATCAAACAAAAAAAGCAGCAAGTTGCCTGCTGTGCAAAGTCTCCATACAAAGGCTGGATAACTGGTTGGAGTAGATGGATAGATGGAGTAGAACTGAAGTCCACTTCAAATCTAAAATTCTGAGTTTCTGTAGGTGTTGAAGTAAAGAACTGTAGTTGTTTACCACATGACTTTCAACATGGACAGTTGGGATCATCCTTAGAGTGAACTTTGATTCAAGAAGCCTTAGAACAGTTATCCTTTCTTCTTATTATGTAGCTAGCCTACCCTCTTTAATGGCCATATATACTTTTATTTAGATTCTTTTTTTGCAAGGCAATTGGGTTAAGTGACTTGCCGAGGGTCACACAACTAGTAAGTGTTAAGTGTCATCCTAACTCCAGGGCTGGTACTCTATTTATTGCATCATCTACCTGTTTTAGACCACATATTCTTAATGATAAACTTTTGCTTCTTTAAAGAAGTAAGTTCTTTCAAAAATATATATTAAATGAAAAAAAATTAAGGCAAAAACATTTGCTAAAAAAATTTAACTTGAAAAGTTATCTTTTCAGAAAAAAATGATAGAAATATTTAATCTGCACAAGAAATATCACTTAAAGTTGTTAAACACTCAACAATATGCTTAAATTATTTTATGAGATTGTTGTATAATTGTTTTTAAAATATAGGATAAGAAATTAGCAAGGTAAATTTCAAAAAGCTGAAGATGCCAAATGACTCTATGCTGCTAGTTAGGGTATGATGAATTAAGTGAGCATGACTGTGATATCTTCAAGGGAGAGACCAGCATAGCAAGGAGGAGGTTAAAAATCTCAACAATGTAGGTAGGATGGAAAAGTTTGTCTTAGTGAATGAAGATGGAATGATAACTAAGTATAATTGCAGAAGTGGTGACAGGTAAAAAGGCTGTGGATGAAGTGGGGTGGAATCAAATTGAAGATCCTGGAAATCTCAGCAGTAGTGTCTTATGTTAACATTATTAAAGCTGTGAATCTATTCAGCATTAGAGGAAATGTAGTGGAAATGGAGATTGGTAGAACTAAGGAAAATGGTAAATTACCAACTTGGTAGAACAATGAGTGGAGGGAAAATATAAACCAAGGGATTAAATTAGATAGGAATATAGGCTCCAAAATTCATCATCTATACATTACTCCTATAAAATGGGTCTTAGATCTCAGAGTCTCAGTCTCATTGCAATAGCATTGTACTTCTTAAAAGCTGAGAACAGATTTAGCTCACCCACCCATATACCCCTTCTGACTACTGCTCCCAGACTTTTTTTTGGAGCCTGGCAGTTCTGCTATCATTTAGAATTCCAACAGAGACTGTTCTCCAATAGAGCCTCATCTCACCCACCCAAGGATCTTGACTCCCAGCTTACATAATGGATTTATAGACCTAGAAAGAGTATTCTAATTGATTTAATTAATGCATTGACTTCATTAACATAACACAAATTTTCCTTCTACTTCTGTGGTTGCCTGGCAATTTCTTGCTTCAAAAAATTAGATCCTAGCAGCTAAAAACAGTTTATAAATATAAGAAATAACAAAAGATTCTGTCATATTCCAAAAGGTATATTTAAAAGAGAAAAGAGATTTCAAAAATGGAGAATAACTGGAAGACTCAATTTTTAAATAGCAAATTTACTACAGTGAAGAAAATTAATGTGCATTACATTGTGGGGCCTATAAAATTGTTTTCTCAGAATGACCTAACCAATCTTCAGCCAGTTAAAGTCTGGGGGGCAGATGCTACCATCAAATCTGCACTGCATATCTCCAAAATTGAGTTTTGTTGAAAAGTGTGTTTAGTGTATTGAAGCAGCTGCTGGATTTGCAGGGCAAGAAGATCAAATAGGGCACATCCTCAGATCCACAGCATCCTCATCTGGGTTGGCACTAAGTCACAGAACCAATAAGTTTCCAAATAGGGGTATAGTTTGAACCAAACTTATAATGATGAATAAAAACACTACTAAATCATACTGTGCCATTGGAAAAAAAAGGCAGATGGAGGGACAACTTTGATCTTAAATTAATTCCAGCCTATGTCAAAATAACATATGCTCTTCAGTCCTCTCATGAGTGTAGTGGTTAGGTAAATATCTAGCTACATATGCTTTAAGACCTCTGCCAGGGAAGTTAGATATTCAAATGCAAGATCTGATGTCCATTCTTAGTCCATTTCTTATCCATGTAGGTACAGAGGCGCTGTTGTTGATCCTTTGTTTCAAAGATCAATGACAATGTGGGTGATGTCTTGACTTGTGTGTGAGTTGGATTTAAGTGAGGCAGAGTAGCACAAAGCCATCAGCTTCATTCCCCTTTTCAGAGTCATGGAAGTCCAGTGTGAAGACAAAAGTCAATTCAATTGCAGATGGACAAGTCAGGATAAGATGGAGATGTCTGACCAAGTTTTAAGTGCTCCACAGGGCCTGATTCAGTCACTTCCACAGCCATTGGAACAATTTGTTGTCACCTTTTCTTCCAGGGAAGTCTTGCTTCAGCAATAGGTTTGAGTCCTGTCAGTTAATCTCATTCTGATTTAGCCCATCTGTATAGCTACTGTGCATCCAACTTCTTGTAGCCATAGTGAGAGCTGGGTGATCGGCAGACAAAAAAGGTAATAAGAAGCCCTGAAAAGGGTTCAACAAGTCCTTTCACCAGAGATGCTAGTCCATCTTGAACACCCCCTGCCCTTACACCTGGCCAAGTCACTTAATTCTGCCTCAGTTTCCTCATTTGTAAAATGAATTGGAGAAGAAAATGGCAAACCTATTCAGTATTTTTACTGAGAAATCCCAGATGGAGTCATGAAGAGTTGGATGCAACTGGAAAAAAAGAAGACTTCAGAGGGACTATGAATGACTCAAAAATAGGAGTAATTGTCCCTTTAGATACTGGGATTTAAATTGAAAATGATATTCAGAGACAATATGAAGAAAAAATTTCATGGTGGTTTGTGCCAAAAAAAATTTTTTCCATCCAACTCCTGAAATCTAAATTGGATATTTTTAAATGCAGTACCATTTGAAAAAAAAAAGATTTTTAAGGATTCCTTGAAAATCTATTATAGACATTTTGTAATGGGTCACCACATTTCTCATCATACTACATATATATATGTAATACACACATATATATAATATATAAGGTATCAATTCTGACTATATTGTTGATTAGTCTAGAAACCTCTATAATTATGGTATCAATGGATAGGACTTAGATGTTATAGAATAATTAGACAAAGCACTGAAGTAATTTAACTTCTGATATAGCATGAGATTTATGTTATATAACAAGCACGTAAATATATGTATATGTGAAATATATACATACTCACACATATAAAACAAAGATGGAAATCAAGACAGATCAAGAAAAACAGAAGGCAAGTATTATAGAGGGAAAAATAATTATACTCCAACAGGAAAATCAAAACAAAATATAAAACAGAAGGAAACCCAGTAGCTACTCTCTGGTTGGTCACACCCATACAATAAGCACCTAGTACAGTGCCATATATAGTATGGACACTCAATAAATTGTAAATGAATTGAATTGAATAAGGAGCAGCTGTTCTTTGAGCCAGCCTCCATTTTTGTAGATGTTGTAAAGGATCATGAAAAAGTTGTTAAGAAAGGAGACACTGCCCAAAAGGCTCCAACTAGCTTCAAGATGTGCAAACAATCACAACAGGCTGAAACTATAACATTTAGATGTATGTTAAGCACATGAATTTAGGTCTGGTTTAGTCATTTTAAGTTGAGCCATAGCAAGAGGGACAAAGGCTAGATCACAATCCAGATCAGAGGCTACATATGAAAAAAAAATCTGATATTTACTTCACTGATACCTATAACCTCAAAGTTTCTGCATGTAGTTCATAGTCTTATGTGTTTCAAGATGCACAAATCAAGAAGGTTTTTTGTTTCTCAAAGGCAGTTCTATATAAATAGATAGTAGTTAACATGTATATAAAATAGGTCCTAAATAACAAGGATCTCATATGCTCTATTCTGAAGTACCTGGTCAATGTCTATACTTAAGTTTCTAAAACCCAATAAAAATATTAGCTTCAATGAAATTATTTATATAGTTCCATTCACAGTTTTCAGAAATGAACTCTTTTTCCTACTGATATAACCAGTATGGTATAAATGGTGTTCTAGATATAGACTTAAGAAGACCTGGATTCTAATAATAAATATTTTACCATGGACAAGTCATTTAACTTTTATGAATTTCAATTTCTAGATCTATGAAAGGTGATAATAGTATCAGTAGTATCTATCTTAGTGCTATTATGAAATAATAAATATAAAATTCTTAACTTAAAGTACATATAAATATCATTATTAATATTATTATTTACATAACACTTTCTTCACATTTTACAAAGGGTTTTACATGATTATTTTAAATGATTTCATTACAAGAGGTACATCTTAGTTCCTTGTCAGTACTCAAATATAAAATTAGTCCTTTTACATCACAAAGGTTAGGGGTCTGGCACTTTTCATTACCCCACCACCCATCATTCCACCTCCATAATCTGGAAAATACATACAAAAATTTTAGTCCTACACACCAGAGAAGAAATCCGAATTCTTATGGTATTAAAAAATGAAATATGTTAATATTATACAATACTATACATATATTTTATGCATTTATGAGTTTTTAAACTTTTTCTGTGTCTTCTGCTGACATGTCATCTGTGCCTTCCACAAAACTCCCAAAAAATTTCTATTTAGTTTCTTAGGCCAACTTGTGATATATATCAAAATCACAATGGAGAAAGCCACAATGTGGAAGGGATAATGATAATAGCATGTACCTTTTTGCCACCCTGGATCCATATGGTGGATAGAAAAGTCTGATGACAAATGAAAGAATGTGTGTGTAGCTTTGAAGAAGAAAAGCTGGTGACTTAGACCTATGAGTTTTTTATTTGCTCTAAGTTCTCTTTTCTTTAAAATTTCTCCTGGGGGGATAGCTGGGTGGCACAGTGGATAAAGCACTGGCCCTAGAGTTAGGAGGAACTAAGTGAAAATCTGGCCTTTGATATTTACTATCTGGGCAAGTCATTCAACTCCAATTGCCTCAAAAATCAGAATTCCTCATGTTGTCAAGCAGCTAGTGTTGACCACCCCACTCCTCACCATGGGGGCATAGGAGGCAAAAAGAAAATGAAGACATGGCTAAACATAGGAGTACTGGAAAAGAGCTAGAATCCCCATCATATTCCAAGTGGAAAGAAAGGGGTAAGCAAAGAAAGCACTACTAGGTGCCAGGAACTATGCTAGGTGCTTTATAAATAGTATCTCATTTGATTATCAAGGAACACTAAAGATTGGTGCTGTTGTTATCCCAATTTTATAGGTGAGAAAACAAGCAAACAGTGATTGGGATTACAAAAATTATATGTAGGGTCAAATTTGAACTCATGGCTTCTTGACTCAAAGACCAGAACTCTATTCAGTGCCTTACCTAGCTGCCTTCAGTCCTGAAGAATCAATAGAACAGATATGATCACCTCTATTTTAAACAATTCAGATCAATTAAGAAGCTCAGTGCAATCAAATAATGTGTCCAAACGGATATAACTATTAAAGAAGGTGGCAAACTCAAGTCTTCTGGATTAAGCTCTGACTTTAGCTTTTGAAGTTAATTACTGACACTTTTCTATTAATTCAAATCAGTATTTTTAAATTAAAAGCAATCTTTTGAATATCTGGTTGATTCTAGCCTATCATTCATAAAAGTATTAACAACACACAAGCAGAAGGTTTCTAAAAGAGAGGCAATTCATTCTTTCCAGTCATTAGTAAAAAACCAAGTTGATGTCATCACACTTTCCACTTAAAACAAAACCCTACACTGTGACAGTTGTGGAATTTGAGCCAGCCATTGCTTGCAATGGAAGCGCGCAAAGAAAAGTCCAGACAAGTCTGTTGTTTTTGTCTCAAAGAACAAATCTGCATAAATATGTACAGTGATCCTCACACAATTGTGATCACTATTTCACAAACTTGTTTCCTTTTAGGGGTTATGTTTTTCAGTTTATTCACTTCCCATTCTTTTAGTAGATGATTCTTTAAAATGTGTGAGCTGCTATTTAACATGGTTAAATGTTTGCTAACTTTTATAACAAGCATCAAGATTTATTTGCCCTTGTCATGTTAACAATTATGTCTGATGAAAAAAAGGTTCCATTTTTCTTTTTTTTTCCTTCTCTTACTTTTTTTTTTAACTCCGCCATCTTCCATAGAATCCATTAGAATAGGTGGAATTTGTACCTAGATTTATACCATATCTTAGGTAATTCTCTAAAATATATATGTATTAAACACTTACTGTATATATCTGGAGCTATCATGGCCCAAGGAAATTAAGTTACACATGAGCACATAGGTAATAAATGCAGCAGAGGGTTGAATAGGTTTCTGGGGGCCTCCCATCCAAAGTCCCCCTGGAAGTATTTAGGCTGGAAAAATCCACAAATCTCAGAGGTTTTAAAATGATTCCTTAACTTGTGGGAGAAGTTGTTTAAATCTTTCCTAGTATCCCATTACATAAGACACATCAAAGGTAGAATTTGAACTATGGACCTCTGATTCCAAGAGCCAATGTCTTTTCCCTGGTTCTATGTTCAAGGGATGGGTAGAGTAGATGGAGAAGGGAGAGGAAAGAGAAGGGGCGTAAGAAGGAAAAAAAGAAGGGAGAAAGAAAAAAGGGAAGGAGAAAGAAGAATAGGGAAAAAGAAATAGGAGGAAAGAAAGGGTAAGGGGAAAGGGAATGGGGAGAAGTAGATGGAAAAAAGGGGAATGGAAGGAGAAAAGGAAAGGGGAGGCAGGGGGAAGAGAAGGGAAAAGAAAGAGAAGGGGGAAGTGGGAAAGAGATAGGGAAGGGGAAAGAAAAGGGAAAAGGAAAAGAAAAGAAGAAGGGAAATGGGAGAAGGAAGGGTAACAGAAAGGAGAGAGGAAGGGAAAAGGGAGGGGAAAGACGAAAGGAAAAAGTGGAGAGAGGAAGAGGAAGGTAAAAGGTTCCTACCCCCAAAAAATTTCACTTCTAAGAGAGATACACTAAGTACCCAGATAAGTAAATACAAAATTAACTTGAGAAGAGAGCAAACAAAAACAAATTAAGACAGTTATGGCTTCACATAAAAAGCTACACCTAACTTGAAGATTGAAGGAGTTATGATTTCTGGGAGAGAGAAGTAGAAATGGAAGACATTCTTAGCTTTGATGACATTCTATGAGAAGATCCAGAGACAGGATTTGGAAGGCTAAATTTGGGGAATATAGTTTGTGGTCCTGTTTGAATGTATCAGAGTGTATACCAGGGGGATGAATATAAAATATCTAACAATGTAGTTTGGAGCCAGATTACAGAGAACTTTAAATGCCAGACTGAGGGTTTTGTATTTAATTACAGAGACCTCAGTGAGTCACTGGAGGCATTTGATCAGATGGCATGGTAAGATGTGCCTTGGTAGTTATATGAAAGATCATTTGCAAAGGAGAGAGACTAGAAGCAAGAAGAACAACTAGGGCAACGGCCATATGAGTTTACAACAGAGGAAAGATCTATAAGAAATGTATAGATAAATAAACCAAGAGTTGGCAAATAATTGAATTTATGATATGAAACTAAGTGACTAATAGGATAGTTCCTCATCAGAAACTGAAATATTTGAGGGGGGCTAGTGTTTGGGGAGGAAGATTATAGATTTAGTTTAGGATATAATAAATGTTAGATGTTAATGGAGCATCCAGTAGTGAACAGAGTTATGGTATCGGATATAAGCTCAGAAAAGAAATTAAGGCTGTATTTATAGATATAGGAATTGTCTACATAGAGATAGTAATTAAACCCTGTATGACTAGATGATATTACCAAAAGAGAAGTATGCGGAAATAAGAGATGGGGGCATAAGTCAGAAACTTGAGGAACAATCACCAAAAGAACAACTTTCTCACATTTCTAAGATGAGAAACAGCAAAAGTTGTATTGATTAATTGATTAATCAGTTGATTAATTGATAAGAAGCCCACAAACAGAAAGGAAAACAATAGAGGATAATGTCATGGAATCCAAAAGAGGGAAAATTATAGAGAGAAATGTCTAAGATTATCAAAAGACCTTGATAATTCAAGGAAGATGAAAACAGAGAAAAGATCATTGAATTTAGTAGGTTAAGAGATTTCTGATGAAGGACAATTCGGAAGGAATAGTTTCAGTTTGTGAGGAATAAGTTGTCAGAAGAGACAGAGAAGTGAGTAGGAAGTGAGGAAGTGTAGACAAAAAATCTCTTTTTAGAAGTTTGGCTGTAAAAGAGAGAAGAGATATAGGATAATAGCTTGAAGGTCAATTGAAAAGATTTTTGCACATAGTAGGTGCCAAACAAATTTGTGTTGAATTAAATTATAATAAGCTTCAGAGCCAAGTAGCACCACTGGAAGAAGAAGAATATTAAAATATGTTTTTTCCACTATTGAGTGGTTTAGCATCTTTGAAAACATTGAAAAATTCTCAAATGCAATAATAACTGATTTCTTGGTTTTGTTCAATTCTAGACCCCTATGCACCTGTAGCAATTTTTTCCTAATATAGTAATGTATTAATTAAAAGGGCTGCCTAAAGAAATTGGAAACTGAGTAGATGTCCATCAGTTGGAAAATGATTGAATAAGTTATGGTATATGAATGTTACGTAATATTATTTTTCTATAAGAAATGATAAACAGGGTGATTTCAGAGAGGTCTGGAGAGACTTACATGAACTGATGCTAAGTGAAATGAGCAGAACCCGGAGATTATTGTACATGACAAGGACAAGATTATACGATGATCAATTCTGATGGACATGGCTCTTTTCAACAGTGAGATGAGAAATTCCAATAGATTTATGATAGAGAGAGCCATCTACACTCGGAGACAGGACTGTGGGAACTGAGTGTGGATCACAGCATAGCATTTTCACTCTTTGTTGCTGTTTGCTTGCATTTTATCTTTTTTTTCTTTTTGATTTGATTTTTCTTGTGCAACAGATAATTATATAAATATGTATGGATATATTGGACTTAACATATTTTTTACCATGTTTAACATATATTGGATCACTTGCCATCTAGGGGAGGAGGTTGGAACACAAGGTTTTGCAAGGGTTAATGTTAAAAAATTATCCATGCATATGTTTTGAAAATTAAAAAGCTTTAATAAAAAAAGGATTGCCTATCCAAGTATATGCAAAGTGGGAAGTTTGCATTTTTCATTCATTTTGCTTTTTTCTAGCATTAACTGAAACGTTAATGACTAAAAACCTGACTAAAAGATGAAGAAAAGATATTTCTATGACTATTTTTGGCTGCTGATCAGTTATTTTCAGGTGTGTCCAACTCTTCATGACCCTATTTGGGGTTTTCTTGTCAAAGATATTGTAGTGGTTTGTCATTTCCTTCATCAATTAATTTTACAGGTAAGGAAACTGGGACAAACAGGGTAAAATGACTTCCCCAGGGTCACACACAGAAAATGTATAAGGCCAAATTTGAATTCAGGAGGAGGTCTTCCTAACTCTAGTCCTGACACTATCCACTTAGGTATCCTAATTTTGATTGACTAGGACCAAAAAATATATATATAAATATATATATATTTTAATTTGGTAGAATATAATCCCTCCTTAAAGGCTCTTTTCCAGTAAGATGACTTCTGTGTGTTAGGTTTTGTTGTTGTCATTGTGTTGTTTTGTTTTGCTTTTGTTTTTTATTTGTTTTTAAATTGATTCCTTGAAAGAAGCCAAAGAGATCATTTTGGTTAGTTACCCTACAATTTTTGCTATCTATGAAGATATAAAACATAGATCCAGTAAATTCTCCCAAAGGTATTTGTTACTGTCAAGAATGGTGTCTAGAGCAGAATCCAAAAGGAAGATAAATTATCCAGAAATAATGAGATTTCCTCAGAAGTTCCTGTTTATAGATATGAAATCCTAGAATATTACAGAGCATCCTAAATGAGATGCATAGCCATTAAGAGGGTTTCAGCCTAATAATCCATACTGGATCAAGTATATTAAGTATGTTTTTTTTTTTCTCTCTAGCTTATGACATGCAGTTAAATGAATAGAAGAACAATGATCCAGAAATGAATAAAAGAGGAAAGAAGTTTTATGTTGAGGTATGCTTTGTAAATAAATGGTCAAGAGAGCAAAAATAAATAAATGAATGAAAAGAAGAAAGAAGTTTGGATTATATTTGAATTGCACAGCACTTTCAATAACTCTAGCCTTCTTAAAATGGCCCAACTTTTAAACATCAATGTTCTCCCTATAATGCTGTATGGCTGCAAATTATGGAAATGTATGACTGGAAAAAGAGATGGGCTACTCATGTCACTAGACCATTCTTTCCATTACAAAACTCCTGTGCATATCACATTCTAACTTTTATTAGAGCTATCCATTTATAGATCTTAGCCTCTCTCCTACTAAATTGTAAGTTTGAGGTCAGAAACTATGCTATTTTTCTTATTTGTATAACATCATGTCCCATACATACTAGACACTTAATAAGTATTTGTGGTTTAATCCAGCATTAACCTTGCAGCAGAGAGAGCAGAAGAACACTGCATGGTCATACACAAATGACCTTAGATTCCTATGACATAAGTATTCATTTAGATACCTTTGGAGAAACATTTTTTAGGCTATTCAATAGGGTCTAAGGTTTTTAGGTACAACAAATCATACGTTAGGGAGTAATAGAAGTGGGAAGGCCATTGGAATCTTTGCAAATAATCTACAGGAGAACATATTCAAAGTATAAAGGACCTTAAAGAAACAAAAACCCAGTAACAGTTACTGGACTAATATTTACCATATGGCCCATATGTTTTCGAATGGCAGAAGTGCAATTCCTTTCCCACAGCCCATTTGCAAGTAGACCTGACAACCCAGACCCACAAAAATCAAAGAGTGTAATCTACTATAAATTCTGCTATGCTATATGGAATGAATATCTGTCAGACCTTTTTACTTAAACCTCTCTTCCTTTAGGAGAGCAGCATCTGGCCCTAAACTACATATTTAATTGAAAAATCCTTTAATAATAACATTAATTTTCATCATTTCATATCCTCTTGGTCCGTGACAACTAAACACGCTAAGCATCTGCAAGCTTGAGTAAAGTTTTTGGGGGGAATGGGGAGAGAGAGGGTAGGGAAAAGAAAGAGAAGCATTGAGGATGAAAGTTCAGGGGGCATTGTTTGCAAAGGACTTAAATTAGAATAAAAACAGGTTTTAGGAGTTTTGGTTGAGGAAAGAGAATTTTTTTTAAATTTATGACTTTTTTTTAAAGCAGAATAGTTCAATTAAGCTTATCAAATGCAAAACTGAACCATTTAGAAAGTTAGCCTGGTTTCTAACTTGAGAGATGACAAGGAGAGAGAGCTAAGAATTAGGATCCTTTGAGACAATTCACACCTAGTTTTCAATTTCTTTAAAAAATGATTTTATATGATTTTATTTAAAACTTTTTCTTGCTTATCTTCTCATGCTTTTTTTTTTTTTTTTTTTTTTTTTTTTTTTTTTTTTTTTT
>JAJPUD010001436.1:352191-400207 GCA_023553655.1 Myrmecobius fasciatus | reverse complement strand
AGGAAGGAAGGAAGGAAGGAAGGAAGGAAGGAAGGAAGGAAGGAAGGAAGGAAGGAAGGAAGGAAGGAAGGAAGGAAGGAAGGAAGGAAAACCCATGGTTTTGCTCAATGCTTAGCCAGCCTTAGCCAGAGCAGACCAGCCAACTCAGTTACTGAAATTGACTCACCAGAAAGATGGAGAAACCCACCAGACTCTGCCCAAGAGGAGCCACAAACTGACTCTGAGGGACCTTCCTGCACCTTTGTAAGCATGGTCAATTCCTAGTGAACAGTTCCCACTGGTCTTATCCAATACCATCCTTGACCCTATGCATTTATATTTGCCCTTATAATAAATACCGTGTATTGTGGATCACTCAACTGGACCCAAGTTATTCACAGCATCTGCATTTTCTTGTTTGACAAGTAGGAAAAAAGCATCAGGAGAGGAGTATTATAGGTAAGAATCAGAAGGTTTTACCAGTATTCCTCATTTCATTTTGTTTTTGACAGAGTCACTAAACTTATAGATTAAGAGAATGTTATAGACAAGGTTGTTTTTAGATTTCAGCAAAGCATTTGATGAAACAGTTTATCTTTAACGACACATTAAGTTCATGCAAGCCAGGGAAAAGTTCATACAATCCTTAATCAAGGTCTATAAAGAAATGTTCCAGGACTCTAATTAATTATGTTATGCATTTTTATTAATGATTTTGAAGAAACTATAGAAGATATACCCATGAAATTGGCAGAAAGATGGGAAGGATTTTAATATGGTAGAATCCAAGAGCTGTAAACAAGTGAAAAGTGACTGAACAGCAACAAATATTCCATGATTCAACGTTGTATATCTTCATGAGAAGAACCTTGGGGATTAAAAAGAGAAGCATATATTAAAAGGAAAAGGTTGAGGTAATGAAAAACAATTTTCCAAATGCAACCTATCCCTCTTTCTTCATTAAAAAGAACATGCAAGAGAGATGATAATTTCATTGCACTTTGTCTTTTTTAAAGCATATCTAGAATATGGAAGTCAATTCTGACCACTACATAATAAAAGAAAGGGTAGGAAAAATGAAAAGTGTGTAGAACAGAATGTCTAGGTTGGTGACAATCTAAGGTAATTGGCTAAATCAAAAAAGATGAAAATTGAATAGGGATAAATGAAAAGTCCAAAACCATTTCAAAAACACTCAGAAAGGGGATAGTATGGATACACAACCATTTCTATGAATAGAAATTTTAATGGACTATTTCAAGAATGTGACATATCCAATCTTCAATGGATCTATGATTTCACTGTAGGGTATACTTCCTCCATAAGATATGTAAGCCATAATTTACTCTTCCTTCTAACCTTTTTAGAGTCTTTGTTCCTCTATAAATCTGCCATTGAGGGTCCTCCCAACAAGCTGGGAACAGACCTCTTTCTATATCTTTTGATATTTCCCACATAATAATGGAATACACAGTCTATCCTTCCTTTATCCTTTCCACTCCTACATGACCCATTGAACTCCTTTTACAGTCATTTTCTTTGATATCTTTTATAATACTTTTCCTATACTGTTTCAATGGTAACATGCTGTACCCTGCTCAAGTCCTCTATGTCTCTCCAATGCCTTTTACATAACTAGCAATTTCAATTTTTTTTGGAGACTAGTATTCCATGATTTAGGATAGCTACATGGTGCAGTGGATAGAGTTCTAGGTCAGGAAAATTCATCTTCCTGAGTTGAAATTTTGCTGTGTGACACTAGCAATTCATTTAACCCTATTTACCTGTTTCCCACCTAGGGCAGCTAAATGGTGCAAGTGAATAGAATACCATGCCTGGAGTTAGGAAGACTCACCTTCCTGAGTTCAAATTTTGAATGACCTTGACAAGTCATTTAACTTTATTCAATTCTGTTTCCTTATCCATAAAATGAGTGAGAGAAGGAAATGGCAAATCACTGCAGTATCTTTGTCAAGGAAATCCCAATCGGGATTATAAGAGTTGGAAATAACTGAAAGATGCCTGATTAACAGCAAATATTCCATGATTCAAAGCCATATAGCATCATGAGAAGAAACTTGGGGATAAAAAGACAGGGAAAAGGTTGGAGCCATTAAAATAATTTTCCAAATGCAACTTATCCCACTCTTTTCATTAAAAAGGACATATAAGATAATTCCACTGTACTTTATCCCTTTTAAAGCACACCTAGATTATGGAGGTCAATTCTGATCACTACTTAATAAAAGAAATGGTAGAAAAAATGGAAAAATAGTTAGAATATGATTAGTTTGGTAACATGACTTGAAATCATGCTATATAACATCCTACAGGTTATTATCTTCCTCTTACAGATAAGGAAGCTGAGGCCCAAAAGAGCAAGTGACTTGCCTGGAAATATCAGGAGTGTAATATGAACCCTAGTCTTCTCATTTATAATTCATTTATAATTCCCCTGTGTTATTCTGCCTGGCTATCTAACCTGAGGAAGAGAAAATAGGGGAGGTTATCAGATAGTAGGCTTTGGGTATTATTAAGGAGTAGGAGGACAAAGAGGTATTAGACTTGTTCTCCTTAGTTTCAAATGCATGTGGAGATGTGTAGCGTGTCAGGAAATAGATAGCATGCTTTAGCTTAATTTCTCTAAAACATATTTGTCACTGAACTGTTAAAGAGTTCTTAAATTTTTTTTTAAATTGACTTCTCACACCCTATACCAAGATAAGGTTGTAATAAGTTCATGATTTAGACATAAAGGGTGATAATATAAACAAATTATGAGAGCAAGGGATAATTTACCTGTCAGATCTTGGGAGAAGGGAGGAATTTATGGCCAAACAAGAAACAGAGAATATTATAAAAAGCAAAATGCATAATTTTGATGATATTAAATTGAAAAGTTTTTGTATATGCAGACAAGATTAGAAGGGAAGCAAAAAGCTGGGAAACAATTTTTATAGCCAGTATATCTGATAAAGGCCTCATCTCCAAGATATATAGAGAACTGAGTCAAATTTATAAGAATACAATTCATTTCCCCTTTGATGTCAAAGGGCATGAATAGACAGCTTTCAGATGAAGAAATTAAAGCATGAAAAAAATGCTTTAAATCGCTATTAGAAAAATGTAAATTAAAACAACTCCAAAGTACCACCTCACACCTATCAGATTGGCAAAATGATAGGAAAAAATAATGATGAATGTGAGATGAGATGTGGGAAAACTGGGCATTGTTGGTAGAGTTGTGAACTGATCCAGTCATTCTGAAGAGCAATTTGAAACTATGTCCAAAGGGCTATGAAACTGTGCATACGCTTTGTATCTTGCAGTGTTTCTACATTCTAAAGAGATCATAAAAGAGGGAAAATGGCCCACATGTGCAAAAAAATTTTAGCAACTCTTTTTGGAATGGCAAGGAGTTGCAAATTGAGTGGATGTCCATCAATGGGGGAATGGCTCAGTAAGTTGTGATATATGAATGTAATGGAATCTACCTATTCATCATTTCTTATAAAACATTAATATTCCATTATTCTATAATTCTATAGAGATATGTTCTATATATTATTTCTCTATATATATTCTATATATATATATATATATATAATTTTATAAGAAGTTCTATAAGAAATGATGAATAGGCAGATTTCAGAAAGGCCTAGAAAGATTTATATGAACTGATGCTGAGTAAAACAAGCAGAACCAGGAGAACATTGCACACAGTAACAGCAAGAATGTGTGATGATCAACTATGATAGACTTAGCTCTGCTCAGTAATACAGTCATCTAAGACAATTCTAATAGACTGGGGGTGGAAAATGCCATCCACACACAAAGAAAAAACTATGGAGACTGAATGCAGATCAAAGCATATTATTTTTACCTTTTTTAAATTTTTGTGGCTTTTTCCTTTTGTTTTGATTTTTCTTTCATAACATGACTAATATTATGGAATTATGTTTAAAATGATTATATGTGTATAATCAATATCAGTTTGCTAGATTCCTTGAGAAGAGGGGAGGTAAAAAAAAAGAAGGAAAAAAAAATTGGAAACTCAAAATATTGCAAAAATGAATGTTGAAAACCATCTTTACATATAGGTGGAAAAAATAAAGTACTATTAAGTGAAAAACATTGATTTCCTTTACAATTTTTCTATCCTTTCTTAAATTGTCCTCCTGGTTCTATTTACTCTTTATCAGTTCATGCTACTGAGGATTTTCTGAAACCAATTCTTTAATAGTACAATTTAGCCATTTCCCCAATTATCTAATAGTACTAGTACTATTAGGCAACCTAAGGCATCTCCTTAGATTCCAATTCTTTGTTTTAATTGTGTGGTTTCTTTCCACATTTTAGAAACAGCAAATGTATTTTTCTTGCAACTTTTCTCTCCCTCGTATTATCCTCCCTCTTAAAACCACCTCCCTCCTCACTACTTGTTTCCCTATTAAGTCTGATGTATTCCACATCAAACTCTGTATCTGTGTGTGTGTGTGTGTGTGTTTCAATCTTCCTTTGTCAGTTTCAGATAACAGATTCACCCCTTTCTCCATGCTCGTATACTTTTCTCCTTTCTATATTAATATAGTCCTTTTACCCTTTCTCCTTTCTCTTCTTCAAACTCTCAGAACAAAACCAATGCAACATCAAGACTCTCTTTTTTTTTCTTATTTAACTTACTTAAACCCCATGAAAACATCAAAATACAGAAGGGACACAGTTCTATTAGGTTGTTAGCACTACCTCATTATACAGATTTTTCCAATTGGTCAAATAAATTTATCTTTCTAAGTTTCTTTGGACTCTTGAATTAGTATTACAAAATTTGTACTGATATATTCTTTTCATTAAAAATGTTTGAAAATTTTCTATTCCATTAAAATTCATATTTTTCTCTATATGATAATATTCACAGTATAAATTTAGGATGTTCTTGGTTTTAAGTTTGTATTTATATACAGAGTATCTTTTAGAATGTCATATTCCAAGACCTTTCCTTCTTTAAAATAGAAGCTGCCAAGTGTATGATTCTTCCTGTGTTCCCTTAGTATCTGAACT
Organism: Myrmecobius fasciatus; assembly: GCA_023553655.1. Taxonomy (NCBI): domain Eukaryota; kingdom Metazoa; phylum Chordata; class Mammalia; order Dasyuromorphia; family Myrmecobiidae; genus Myrmecobius; species Myrmecobius fasciatus. The sequence goes on along the minus strand of JAJPUD010001436.1, from coordinate 395,167 downwards.
GCTTCTCTCAGGATGCTTGCTGAATTTTTTTCCTGTGGTATAGGCACATAGATTTTGTGATGGCACATGGAATATTGTGATTTTTTTCCTTTTAAGATTTATTTTGAAAGGTAATTAGTGGACTCTTTCTGTCTGGGCTTTGTCCTTCCAATTCTAAAAGACCTATATGGTTTTCATTCATAATTTCTTGAAATATTCTAGGCTTTTTTCCTTCTTTGATCATTATTTATTATATAATAATTTTTCAATTATTTTTCCTGGACCAATTTTTTAAATTATTTTAAATAAAATTGAGCATCATATTTTCTTGCATTTTTGAATCGTTTGATTTTGTTCTAATAATTCTTACTGACTCCCAAAGTTATTGATTTTTATTTTATTTATTCTAGTTTCTAAGGAGTCCATTAAGTCGGTAAAGTTTCTCATCTAAACTACTTTTCTTTCAGTTCTTTCTTCAATAGCTCAGAGTTCATTTTAAAATTTGTCTTATTTCTTCTAGATATTCGATTATTACTTTTAGGAAATCTTTTTAAAATCTGTTTAAGTATCTGTTTAAAGATGTGGAATTTCTGTTTCTTTAATGGGAAATAATGATATTTCCAATAATTTTTATGCAAGTAGATGTTTGCTTTGATTTAATCCTTTTTCCTGCTTTAGCTTTTCCTGAATTAGTGCCAAGCTCCATCTACTGTTGCACTTTTGGTTAGGGTGTCTGGTGCTACTTAGTCTTATTCTGGATTACCTGAATAAAACTTCTCCTCCTGAATCACAGAAGTTGGAAACATTGTCATTTTTAAGACCTTTTCAAGAATCTCCTGTATTCCTAGGTTTCATGTTGGAGCTTTCTAGAGGAGAATCTTCTCTCTTGCTGCTTTCTAACACAGAGCCTTGTAGGCTGAACATGTTTCTAAGCCACACTGGTAAGGTACCTCACTCTGGCACTGGCTTAGCTAATATTCTTTCTAGCATTCAGTTGCTGACGCATCACTTGTGCAGTTCTGGAATGGAAGAAGTTACTCTATTTTCTCACTGGAATTCTTGTCCATTATTTAATATAGAGTAAACTTCAGGTTTTTCTAGAGTAGCTATATGGTACCTGGGCAATCTTCCTCTCAATGAAGCAGCCATCTTTCTGCTTTACTTCCCTTAAATCTTCTTTTTATAGATTGTTTTTTGTCCATTTTACTGCTTGCTTGGTAACAAATACATGAGAAGGTGAAGAAAAAAAACCATCAATTTGGTTATGTTTTATTCTAATTTTTTTCAAAGTATAGGGATTTTTGGTGGATTAAAATTATATTTTGGGAATTTCTCTTTATTATTAATTAGTCATATAGTCCTTTTATATTTTCATGGATAGCTAAGAATTATCTTAAAGATAATATCTCAATATAATAGCTAGAGAGCAGGCCAATAGAACAACTCAGATTCAAATTTCTCTCTGAAACATATTGACTGTATGATTCCCGTTGAGTCATATAACTTTTCAGTGTCTCTAGCAACTCAATCAGATGCTAAGTTGCAAAAAAGATATTGATCTGCATTGGTAGGGACAATTTTCTCACTTGGGAGTTTTGAACAATGTTGAAATCATAAATACAGACTAAAAAGCTAAGCTCCGACAGTCTTTTAAAAAAATCAACTGACACAATTTAGGGATTTTAACTTCTTTCCTAATATATTTCCTTTTTTTTTTCAAAATGTACTTTTTCCTACCCAGTTGAACTAACTTACCTAATTCAATTGCCTTACTGAAAAACTCTGAAATTTAAAATTCCAATTTTAAGTGCTTTCCCAAAGTATGTATGCTGATTTAAATATATTTCATAAAAAGGTCAAACCTCAAATAAAAGTTAAGAAATTCCCTTTTTCAGTGTCTTATTTGTACACTCCATAAATAGGAAACAAGACAAAGGTCCTTAGAAAGTTAAAAATGCGAATGACATAAAAAAGAGTAATTTAATATCATGTTAACTCATTCTATATGATACAAGGTAATGCTGCATCATGACAAAGACACGGTGCAAAGTATTCCCATATGATTTTAGAACCATTAATATGAGAATTCCATATTTCATAACATCAACAAACCAGATGAACCTCATCCACTTAAAGTAGAGAACAGTGAAAAGAACAAATGTCTTGTGAAGAGTGGAAATGAGAACAATGTGTCTGAGGTTAAACAGTGGAAATAAGTTGCGGATGTTGTGCATGAAATAATTATTTCTGCAGCGCCATTGCTACATTTAGTTTATAAGCATGTCAGAGTGTACGATCCAGGAATATTTCATAGAGAGAAATGTCAATCGACATGACGTATATGGAGAAAGCCAATGAATCTAATGCAAAGTTCTACAAAAGGATCATTCAAAATGTAGCTATGAAAAAATAATTTTTTAAAAAATCAGGCTATATCTATATAAGATGGACCCATAATTCATTTATTCAAACTATAAGTCATTTATGAATCAAAATTTTTAGAAGCTGTTTGCTAATCTACAGGGATTCTGTGATATGCTAAAAGGGATAGAGAGAAAAAAAAAGCTTGTGAAACTTTCCCCAAGACCCCAAAACTAAAGGCATAAAATATATTCTTTTTTTCTTAATGGATAATTTCATATTTTCTGGATTTTTATGATTTTTTTCAAACCATACTTGTGATTTTATGGGTATAGAAAGAAACTTCCTCTACCAAAGTAGATGAGGCACCTTTTCTATAATGTATATATATAGTTTTAGAGAAATGACTGGGGGTATTGGGAGATTCAGTGACCAGTGTTAAGAAACCCATATATGTAGAGACAGGACATCAATACATACAGATCTTTCCAAGGTTAGTTCTTTTTTTTTTTTTTTTTTTTGCTAAGGCAATTGGGGTTAAGTGACTTGCCCAGGGTCACACAGCTGTTACGTGTCTGAGACTAGATTTGAACTCAGGTCCTCCTGACTTCAGGGCTGGTGCTCTATCCACTGCGCCACCTAGCTGCCCCTCAAGGTTAGTTCTAACCATTATAACAAACTGTCTCATTTTTATTATCTAGACTTTCTTAAGTGGTACTCACTTATTTGAATATATTTGAAGCTGAGAAGGCCTTTAGAGGTCATCTAGTTTACTCATTTTACAGATGAGGAAACTGAGCCCCAGTAAAGTTAAGTAATTTGTCTAATGTCATTCAGGTTACAAATGACAAAACTAGAATTCAAAGCCAGGTCCTCCAACTCCAGAACCATTGCACCAACACTAGAATTTGGAATATGTTCCACTTAGATAAAAGATTTTTCCATTTAATTTCCATTTTTCTCTAATTGGTCTGGGATTCTTAGAATGATGGATTATTTAAATACCAGCATACATGTATTTATACATCGATATTATGAGTATGTTTGTGTGTATGTATGTATGTTGATTTATATATAATATTTTAGGATTTATGAGATAAAAGATACTTTAAAGGTAATCTAATTTTGTAGATGAAGAAACTGAGGTCCCAGTTATGTCTATTGACTAAAGTTATATAACAAGATGTCCTTACTTTCAATCTAGAGCTTCTTCCTAGCATAAAAAATTCTTGCCATAGCAATGAAACTAATATTTTAACAAAAACATCAGAAATCATATAAACAAATGAAAGTTGTCCCTTTCATGATAGTCCTCTTGAGAAGCAATGTATTTTTTCCATTCTTACCACTGTTATTTTAAAAATACCTTCAAAACTGGTGATAATTTTTCTGAAGTAGTCTTAGGGATTGAGAGTACAGAATCATTTCATTCTTTGTATTTGTATCTTTTGGAGTCAAATCATTGCTTGACTATGGTACATGCTTAAGAAATACTTGATTTATTTGGTTTTATTTTGGGAAATAGTTTAGTCATTTGGGGCTAAGAATGGTGAAAAAAGTGGATGATAAAACTGAATCCTTGCAATCTGTTTCAAAACATTGTGTAGCTATAAAGTAACGCAACTAATTTCCTAGAAACATGGTTTGTAAACAGAAGACAGTTCCCCCCACCCCAGTTGTTTTGATCAATAATGAAAAGAGAACTAGAATTTTAGCTAGAAAACTAATGTTTGAATCCTAGCTATATCACTCATATTGTTGTGTGACTTTGGTTAAATCACATTATTTTTGAGGTCTTGGTTTCTTTATCTATAAAAGAAGAGGGCTGGAATAAATCACATCCAAGGTTTTGTTTTTTGTTGTTTCTTTTTCTCAAATTCTAATATTATTTTGTGCATATCAACACTGAATGAGCAATGGCTTCCTTAGGAAAATATTTTAAAGGACAGCATTCATTATTGGATGGATGAGCATATTTTGTTTTGAAAAAATCAGTGCCCTTACCTCATGGTCCCACTTCATATATATAACACAGAGAGAACATTTGGGGAATACATGTCAACTCTTCTATTATTTTTCTTTTTTGACCCATATAAAGGAAGTTATACAGACCCATTTGAACAGTTAAACAGATTTCTGACATTTTGAAAGATTAAAACATGGTATAATCTTGGACAATATAACAATTCTTTACCAAAAAAAGATACATTAGAAACATTTTTCTTACTGGGACCCATAAACTCAAAATTTATCACCAGAACTAGAAATGTGCTCTGAATCTCTAGCTCAATAAATCCAAGTACAAACATGTGAATTTTTCCAGTCAATAGTATTTACAAAGGATTTTTACAATCAGGTGTTTGTTAAGCTACATACCATATTGAAGCTGATGAAGTGAACTTATTGCCAAGCATTAGATTGACCTGTTCCCTTATGATTACTAGTATTATATACAACAGGCTATTTTCTATAGATCCTCTCCTCTTTTCTACTCTCTTAGAGTCCCAGTGGCTATAGTATTTCTTTTAGCTGACTTCCTCCCTTTCCTCAATTGGTATTTCAGTTTTTATTGTTGCTCAGGCTCAGAACATCCACAAGTGGTTGATGGAGAATTATGGATAGAGACAACTGATATAGGCCTAAGAAATAAAATCCTGGAATAGATGTAGGAAAAGCTGCTTTTCTCCTCACTGAATTAGTCCAACAACTATGTAAATATCTTGCTCTTATTTTAGTCTCCATTATAGTAAGAAGAAAACTCATAAGACCTTAAAAGACCATGATCATTTTAGATTCTGATTTATGATGTTTTTCTCTGGCCTTTCTTACAGATTTTTTTTTGTCTTCTTTTTTTACTTTTTTCCTCAATTCTTGATCTTGCTTATTTTATTTTCCTGACATCAAAAGATTTTTTGCCAACTAGTATTATGCTTATAGTAGTATCATTACCACTCACACTCTGACACAAGTATGGGACTGTTGCTATTTATATATTAATTACCATATCAATTAAAACAGGATTATACTTACAAATTTGAAAGATGCCCTTGATATGCTATTTCTAATATTAATTCCTTAGTATATTCTTCCACACTCAGTGATATCTGAAATGAAGACAAAAGGAGCTCTCTTGATATTGTTCTGAGATGAACACATAAGTCTTAATTTAAAAGGGACTAAGTACACAATTAGAAAGAAAACTGAAAATATGGCATATATCTAATGCTATGTCACCAACCAAGAAAAACAGTATCAAGAAATTCTAGAATTTTGGTAGCTACTTCTTCTCTAGATAGCTCTTAAAACTTTTAAAGCAGTTTAAAGCAGGCTATTACACTGCAAAATAGTTTCTTTTGGTTACTCTCAATTACTAAATCAAAATTTGATGTCAATGAACTCTATTTAGCTAATTACATTTTTTTGACAAAATCTATTAAAAAAATCTGCCTTCCTCCTTTTTCTTGATAAAATCTTTTTTACAAAAATAATAATCTTATTCATTCAGTCTTACAGTGTTGAATCATTTGTCCATCCTTAACCAAACTTGATCATCTTTAAAATCAGTAATTAGCATTTTAAAAGATTTTTATAGATTAAAAACAAGTGTTTGCTGATAGTAAAAATTAATTATTTTCAGAAGCCAAAAGACAAATTTAATTTCTTCCCAGCATTATGATAGCTGAAATTACAATGCAACAGAAACTAAGCCAAATCAAAGAGGCATCATGATATAGTTGAAACAACAATGAAGTTCAAGGATGAGGGTCCAGACTCCACCTTTGTTTCTTACCTTTGTGACATTTAGTCATTTAATTTGTTTGGCTTTCAGTCCTATCATCCTGTCCTCTTAGACTAGATGACCTCAGTGATCCTTTCCACCTTTAAATCTATGGTCCTAAATTCCAAGTACACTCAGCCAATTAGCATTTATTAAGATCCTACAATGAGTCAGGCCCCATGATAACTAGTGGAAATATAAAGAAGGACAAATATCAATCTCAGTTTTCAAGGAATTCACAGACTTATAGGGGAGATGGCATATAAAAATTCATGTATAAACAAGATAAATTGGAGATAATCAACAGAAGATAGTTGGAAACCATCTTTGAATTGCCAAATCAGAAAGAATCAGCAAGACAATCAATTATATTTTTATTTCCTCAAAATTTAAAAAGTCATGAAACTTTGCTATTTCTTTATAAAAATCTCTCTGAGTTCTATGGTCCATTGAATGTAATATGATTTTCATAACAAAAGATTTTAAGATAGTAATTCAATTTCATTTTCATATTTTTGAATGTGGATAGAAAGGATCTAAGGAAGAAAGAAGTAAGGAAGGAGGAGGTGGTAGGAAGATGAAAGGAGGAGGCCCAGCTTTTAGTACAGGTGGCAAAGGCAGCTGTTTGCATGGTGTAATTCGAGGGGGGAAAAAATTTTCCTTACTAGTTTAACACAATGCAATAAAACCAATCTCTTTAAGAAACAGACTTTGGGTTAAGATACTATCTCCAGAAGGCCACTGTTAAAATATCTGTGTTAACTCTAGTGTAGGAAATGGTTGGCCTTTTTCTATTAATAGAATAGCATGAATTTTCTATCAGGTGCCTGACAATCAGGTTTTGATTGTGTGGTTTAATCAGAAAGAAAATTTTGGAAATGATATGGACAATACAAGAGGCACAAATTTGTTTTTCTGCACCTCTTTTCATGGAAACTCCATTACAGACTTGCCCCCAGTGGGAAGTGTGCATGTTTCCAAGGGCACAGCCCCAGTCCGTAGACATTTCATCTTACACTCATTTTCAAGTAAGGCACCCTCCCACAAGAACCTGTATTTGTTAAGAAAACTTTCTAATACAACATTTTGTATTAGAATCTTTTTTGGTTTTATCTGTTATTTTGTATTGCTTCCAAATATTCCAGGGGTGAAGATATGGATTAACAAGCAACATCATTTGAATAAGAATGCATTCCCTAATAAATTAAACTGTCACCTTGGAAAGCTGAAAACCCTAAGGGAAAGAAAGAGGGTCAGATAAGTGAGAAAGGAATAAGTATAAGACTCCTGGAAACATTGATTGATTAAGCATTGGGCTGGAGAAGTAAGGTGCTAAAGTAGAAAGGGTCCTAGGCAATCTGAATGCCAAAGACATACTCAAAATACCTAATAATTTTACCTAAGGCCAACCCTAGAACTAAACATCTGGTTAAATGCTGATTGAAGCTGACTTGAGGAAAAGAAATATGTCTGGAGCATAAGATCTGTTCACAAAGATGATGATTCATTATCTAATGTTCCCTCCATTGCCTCTAGTTGTTAGATTTTTGTTTTATTTTGTTTTGTTTTGTTTTTAGGTTTGTTTAGACTGTTTTCTTGTTCTCTTAATTTCTTTTTTTCATTGAATCTTTTCAAGGACTGAAACTGGCAGGCAGGGCTGGGCATGTCCAGTAGTGAAGTCAGAGTGTGGTTGCAAGCAAGAAACTATAAGCAGCTAGACAGTAATGGGCCAGGAAGCCCATTACAAGGAAACAATTGTCTCTTAAATCCCTTAGCCACATTTAAGCAAGGACCCTTCCAAAGCATGTTAACCAAAATGTTTTGCCAAGACAAACCCATTGTCTTCTGACTCCAGTTCCACCCAAAACCATACTCACAGAGAAAGCACTTAAAATGGGAAAATTCCACCCCTTCCCACCTGTCTGTGTCTTTAGGTATTAGGAAAAGGATAAAAAGGATTATAGGATCCTAGATTCATAGTTTCAGAGCTGGAAGAGGAAATCAGAGGCCATTTAAATCAATTCTCTCATTTTATTGACAAGGAAACTTAGGACACAGGAGGAAGAAAAATATAGGGGAAATGAAAAAGTAGGAGAAAAGGGGTGCTATTCTTATATCTGTGGGTTGGATATAGAGATAGAATGAAAATCATCAAAAGAAAACATGCTGATATGTCTCCATGTTTCTCTTCTTCCCTTCATTTCCTTTTTCCCTACCCTTTCCAACATTTCTTTTGCTGATTTTCTGACTCATAGCAAAGTAGGAATGTAAAAAGCACATTATCTAGATTCATGATCAAACTTATATTCTAAGATTCTATATTTCAGGCCATTTTTATGATTAATTTTTTTAAAAATTACTTTTCCAAGGAATAAGTAAAATATCAGTCTCCTCATCTGTGAAATAAGGTCAGACTAGGTGATATCTAAAGTTTTCATTTCTAAAGTTCTAGGATTTTTTTAACCTAATTAGCCATACCCTGTTTAATCATTTTGTGGCTAAACCACAAGCTTTGTGGAGGCTTGCAATCTCTTGAAGTTCAAAAGAGTCAGGACTGAACAGAGAAGTAGTCATTTTGTACTCCTACTTCTTTTCCTACTAAGATCATGGCCTTGAGAAATGAATATAAGATCATATTCCAAGCTTCAGAGAGAGCAAGTATTCCTCTCTCCTACCCATAGGCTTCATGAGGAGTTCAAGCCAGTATTCTAAATCACAAAAAGGAGATTGAAGAGGAAGCTATATAATCATAGTTTTACCAAAGATATGAGAAGGACTTAAAAAAGACATTTCCACATTAGTATTGTTGTGAAAGGAGAATCAGAAGAAAAGAAAAAAAAAAACTACAAAAAAAAAAAGAGAGAGAGAGAAAAGAAAAAGGTGAAAATAGTGTGCTTCAATCTGCATTCAGACTCTATAATTCTTTTTCTGGATGTAGATGGTATTTTCCATCATGAATCTTTTGGAATTGTCTTAGATCATTGCATTGCTGAGAAGAGCTAAATCTATCATTGTTGATCATCACACAATTTTGCTGTTACTGTATGCAATGTTTTCCTGATTCTATTTATTTCATTCAACATCAGTTCATGTAAGTCTTTTCCAGATTTTTCTGAAATCTGCTTGCTCATCATCTCTTATAGAACAGTAGTATTCCTTTATATTCTTATACTACAATTTGTTCAGCCATTCCCCAATTAAGAGATATACCTTCAATTTCCAAATCTTTGCCACCACAAAGAGAATTGCTATAAATATTTTTGTTTGGTTGTTTTTGCTTTTTTTTTTTCCTCAATAGTATTTTATTTTTTCCAAGTACATACAAAGATAGTTTTCAACATTAATTTTTATGTAACATTTTGTATTCTATATTTTTTCTCCTTTCCTGCCTTGTCTGTCCCCTCCCTTACATAGCAAACAATCTGACATAGGCTATACATGTACAATACTTTTAAACATATTTCCATATTTGTCATCATATGCAAGAAAAATCAGACCAAAAGGAAAAAACACTAGAAAGGAAAAGCAAGCAAACAAAAAAAGGTGAAAATACTATGCTTCAATCCACATTCAATCTCCATAGTTCTCTCTCTGGATGTGGATAGCATTTTCTATCTCAAGTCTATTAAAATTGTCCTGTACCACTGATTGCTAAGAAGAGTTAAGTCTATCATAGTTGATCATCATATAATCTTGCTTTTAGTGTATATACAATGTTTTCCTGGTTCTGCTCACTTCACTCAGCGTGAGTTCATATCAGTCTTTCCAGGTTTTTCTGAAATATGCCTGCTCATCATATCTTAGAGAACAATGGTATTATATTATATGAATACGTTAATATACCACAATTTTTTCAATGATTTCACAATTGAGGGACATGTATTCCTAATTCTATTTATTTCACTCAACATCAGTTCATATAAGTCCTTCCAGGTTTTTCTGAAATCTGCTTGCTCATCATTTCTTGTAGAACAATAGTATTCATTCACATTTTTACACTACAATTTGTTTAGCTATTGCCCAATTAAGAGACATTCCCTCACTTTCCAATTTTTTGCCACCACAAAAAGAGTTGCTATAAATATTTTTGTAGTGTGTGTGTTTCCATTTTTAATGCTCTTTTGGCGATCTACCTAGCAATAGTATTGCTAATCCAAGGTATTGGATTATTTGTCATCTAGGGAAGGAAGTGGGGGGAAGGGAGAAAAATTTGGAACACAAGGATTTGCAAGGATCAATGTTAAAAAATTATCCATGAATATGTTTTGAAAATAAAAAGCCTTAATAAAAAAAATTTTTAAATGATAAAATAAAAGGTATGTACAGTTTTATATACCTTTAGGTATTGTTCTCCAGAATAGTTTGGATCACTTTATAACACCACCAGCAATGCATCAGTGTTACAATTTTCCAACATTCTCTCCAATATTAATTATTTTTGTAAAGAATTTTAGGAGTTATCCAGTCCAAGTTCCTCATATTATAAATAAGTTGAAAAGAGAAGCAAAATGATTTTTCCAAGGCCATAGAAGTTGTTAAATAGCCAAGCTGAGATTGAAACCCCAGTCCTGTGATTATATATATACATATGTTATATTATATTATATATATATTATGATGATAATATAATATATCATATACACACATATATATATACACATACACAAACACATATATTTGTATATGTGTATATATAATTCTTTCCAGTGTGCCATACTTAGTTGCTTATTCTTCCCTTAGTTGCTATATTCTTCCCTTCTTTCTTCAACTAAGTTTCAAGTAACAAACTCTGTCAAGATCTGATAGTGAGAAGAATCATTCATTACAGATTTGTACTGAGGATATAAATGTTAAAAATGTTCTATTTTGTTTAAAAATACTTCATTACAGAAGAATTGTCTACACAATGTCTGCATTGCTGGAATGAGAGAAATTCAATGAGAATATGTATTTTTGTGAACAAATTTTACTGAACTCATTTTTGGAACTTTGCATCTTTCTCACATTCTCCCTTCTTTAAACTATATCCAAGCCACATAAAAGAAGAGAGCCCACACAACTCCCCTAATTTCCTCTAACACCTTTTCTACATTAAAACCAGAGACATAAGAATTCCAGAATGCCTTTTTTCCCCCAGGCACCACTCCAGCCTCCCCACCTCTACATTGTACTTAAAACTTTGTTTTTCTGCTAGCTCATCTTTTTTATTTACTCACTTGAAAATAACTAGAAGAAAGTGGAAGAGCAGTATGAACTTTTTCATGCCAAGTGATGATGCTTTTCTAAAGTCTAATATGTAACTTTCCTCTGGAATTCTGTCAAAGAATTTTCCTTAATTGTGGTCTGTAAAGCTTGCCAAAAAGGCTTGAAAAATTTTTTATTATTCATGAAATAATTTTTTTCAGGTACACAATCTATAGCCAGCTGAAGTCTAAAAAAATTTACATCTTGTTAAAAACATTTCCATAAAATAAAAATATGTGGGAATACTTCTGCCACATTGGTAGACGCACAGTTATATTGTTGTCTAATCTTAACTGTCTCATTTTATAGATGAGGAAACAGACAGCTAAAGAAAGGAAATCATTTGCCTAAGGCTTCTTAGTTATCTTCTATTAACCAGAAATTTTCTTGAGGTAAATTATTATGGAGTGGGGAAGAAAAGTAAAGAGGAAGGGCAACTGGAATTTTCTTTTTAGTCCAAATTTATAATTTTCATCAGTGAAAAGAACAGTGAGTATGAAAATTTGTCCTAATGATACAAAGCTGAAACTTCTATGTAACATATAGTCTTTACTGATTTGCCTGGGGTATTTAGAGAGAAACTGTGGTAACACAGTTAATATATATTAAAGGTAAGCCTATGCCAAACCCAGATATTCCTGACTTTGAGGCTGTCCCTCTATCCACTGAACCACACAACTTCAACTCAGTAGAATGTAGGAATAAATGCAAATATTTAAGAAAATAAGCAGGGAACAGACAAACTACTTTGAGATTGAAAAATAGAGCAGATAAACTTGGAGCAGAAATTGAATAATCTGGTAGGATCTCAAGAGAATACTCTTGCTTTCAGAACTATGCCAGAAAATGCATGCATGATGGGTGGCCTAGCTTCATGTCTTTGAAAACTCCAACTTTTCACCTGTTTTGAGGGAAAAAAAACAAAGGGGGTTATTAACTTTCAAAAGAAATGGGAGACCCTAGGCAACTCAAATAGTCAACTCTAAATATCTATTTCTCCCCGTTGTGAAACATTTAAATAGTGGTTATCATTGGAGTTTCTCTGTTAAATCCCAAATGGTTGAAGGAAGATCTGAAGGGTCTGAGGGAAAGAAATGAATTGCCTGCTTTCCATTACATGATGGTCTCACTCTTGGGATACATCTGGATTTCTGATTACACTTCCCTTCCCCACCACCTTCACACCCCCAGTGAAGAAAATGCCTGTCTAGCAGGTCAAACCAGCTGAGAACTAGCCAGCTCCAATTACTGACCTGACCTGCTTCTAAACTAGAAAAAGAGAAAGAGGAGGGGGAAAAAACCCACTCTTTTATACTCAGTCTTAGAAACTTAAATGTGGGCATGGAAGACTTTTTTCCCCCTTGATTAATTAACATTCCTTATTCAAATTGCCCTTTAGTATGTAGTCTTTAATTATAAACAAAATAATGCCTTACTTCCTCTATAAAGCAACACTCAAAGGGATGGAAGAAGAGAGAGATCTAGGTTTTTTTTTATTTCTGTAATAAAACACACATTCACACAGAGATACATACATACTTAGAAACATACTGAAGTTAAGCAATGCCAAACTGAGTTTAGTAGTTGATTTGTTCTATTTAATGAAAAAAATTATATTTTTCAAAGGATGAAGAGCCTACTAATATGCATTTTAAAATCTTAAAAATACAAACAATAACCTAAAATCTAGCTCCAATCTCAAATCCAGTCACTAAAGACCTATGCTAATAATATTACCTAATCACTATTTGTTGACCATATTAAATTCACAGCATCTCTCAAAATATCTGATTTGTATTCCACAAGTTACATCTGAAAAGCTTGCTAAAAAAGTATGTTCAGTCCTTTTCAGTAGTGTCTGATTCTTTGTGACCCCATTTGGGCTTTTTGTTGTTGTTTTTTGCAAAGATGGCAAAAAGTGATTTGCCATTTCCTTCTCCAATTCATTTTACAGATGAGAAAACTGAGGCAAACAACATTAAGTACTTGCTTAGGGATATATAGTTAGTAATGTGTGAGGCCAGATAATGAACTCAGGAAAATGAGCCTTCCTGACTCCAGCACTCTATCCTACATTAAAAAGTATAGGATTTGGGGGGGAAAAAGCAAACTATTTTTGTTAAAAAGTATAGCTAGACAAAATATTTTCTGAAGAATGAATATAAATTCACCAAAGACACTTTTGTTTTCAGGATATTTGTTTTGTTTTGTTTTAACATGTAGCAATTTGAACAAAGTTATATTTCAGTTCAAGGATTTATTTAGATTAACTAACTAAAAAATACATATTTCAATCTGAATCCTTGGCCTATCTTAAGAGTAATATTGAGCAGCTTGGTTGGTATAGTGGATGAAGAACTGAATCTGGAATTAGGAAAATCTGAGTTCAAATCTAGTCTTAGACATTTACTTTGTATACATACCATGTGACTCTGAATAAGTCATTTAACCCTGTTTGCCTAGGTTTTCTCATCTGCAAATTGAGCTGGAGAAGAAAATGATAATCCACTCTAATATCTCTGCCAAGAAAACCCCAAATGGAGTAAAACAACTGAACAAGAAGAGTCAAATCATATAACTAAACATCAATAATTTGAAAAGGATGATCAATTTGAAGTTAATTTGGACAAAATTTTGAGCAAAAAGACAAATTTCTAATATAATTCTGCTAATACAATAATTTAAAAAATAATATCTTGAGATTATATTCCACAATAATATAACAATGTCTTATATTTGAAATGCATGTTTCAGGCTCATAGAATCATTGGTATAGAGTCCAGGAATGAACCCAGCTCTCTAGAACCTATTGTTAAATTTTCAGTATGAGATTTCCACCTTGGAAATCAGCAAATGTTACAAATCAATGTTTTATTTGTTTTGATGATTGTCTAAACCTGATAAAATAATGGATAAAATGTCAATAATGAAGCTTAAAGTTAAAAGTGTGTACTATATACATTTTGGAGAGGTATTTTTTTTCTTTTTCAGAAAGTTAAATGCTTAACAAGCATTTACCAGTATATATTACAATTTCTAATTTATTTGAATCCTAGGTATGCCATTTATTAATTATGTGATCTTGGACAGGTTATTTAATATTCTATGGACCTCATTTTCCTCATTCATACAATAACAGGGTTGAAAGAGATGACCTTCGAAGACCTCGTTCCAGCTCTGAATCTAAAATCCAATGAGCATGTTATTGGACACATCAAATGATAAGCCCCAAATTACACACTGAGTTAAAACTGGGTCCAATCTCTCCTGTTCTAGCTCCATATTGTTTCATTTAGAGGATATAAATCATTCCAAGTAAGTGAATACCAAATTCCTGGAACTTTTGTAAAAAGGATTAGGACTACTCAGTAGATACTAGCTTTATAAGCTTTTAACTAAATAGCACAAACAAGAATACCATATGTACATATTCATTTGGCCTCCATCCCAATTTCCCCACACACACCCTTTTCCACACCCTCTTAGGGCCCCCAGTTTCTGTGTGCCTATTTACAAACCTTTTTAAACCTGGAAAGTTCCCTATGGGTTAGAGTGAGGTTGAAAAGACCATCACATTCAAATAATTTTAATAAAAAGGTCACCAGAAATATTGTTTTGAATGTTTTAATTAGCCTGGTAAACAGCATTAGGGTTATAGAGTAGCTGATGAAGAATCACAGAGAATTCTCCTTCTCAGCAGCTGCTCATTCAGCAGACTCTCCTTTGCTGCCATTTTTCTCACACTTGAGGTCAAGATTCATCAGTCTGAACTTCCTTTCTGACAGCATTCCCACAGCAAACCAAACATTTATAATTAAAAGTTTTCAGCCTGCCAAGGCAGGAAGTTACTGCCTGGGCTGTGTTCCTGATTTTCATTCTGTTCACTTGCTAGTTTTAAAACAAAATGCCTTCTATCTTACCACCTGCAGTGTAATTCAGATCTCACCTCTTTGTCCCTCGATGTCACTCCCACACAAGACAAGTTACACCCACACTTCGTTCAACTAGTTATCTCTCATTATGAACTAGTTCTCTCCTCTGATGTTCATTCAAACTAAGTTAGAATCCTGCTTTGTTAAAATTCACAAAGAGTAAAAAATGGGTGAGAGAGAATAGAAAGGAAAAAAAAGAAAATGTAAAGTTTCAAAGTCTTCAGCAGTCATCCAATTTATTGAAGGTAAAATCTGTGACTCATATATTCAACATAATTTCTACTCCTTGGGAGTGTGCTTAATAAAATGTTAAACATAACTACTAAAGATAACAATAATTTTGGAACACTACAGGGTTTACTATTGTAAGCCTTACCTCCCCCCCTCAAAAAAAAAAACTGCCAAAAATGTTTTTCATTTTGAAATTACAATGAAAATTTGCTTCTAATGGTTAATCAACAATTCATGGCATTATTGATGGTAATGAAAGTATTATTTCTTGAAACAACAACCAAAAAAATAGCATTAGAGATTATTTGCAAATGACTCAGTTTTTCTAACTTAAAGAGATCAAAATGATATATAATTCATTATATAGACTAATACTAAAATGCAGCATTCCATTGTTAAAACTTCATTGTTTCTGAAAGAAAAAAAAAAGTGCTATGATAATCAGAATGTCTGAAGTTGGTTGTTTTCTTCTTCTAAGCAAAGGGGAAAAAAATATCTCAGCTGGAGAGTCACTGGATCATATTTCAACTGATGGTTTGCTCCTGCATAATTATAGTAAATCTAACTAAAGCAACAAGCTTCAATGATAATGTAACACACTTGAAACATATCCTACAACTGATCATTGGCAATGACCCTTATTATATTCTTTTATGATCTACAGCATGTTTAAAACATGCATTTTTAACTTTAAATGAAACCCACCAATTTTTAAAGCTTTTTCCTCCTCATCCAAACCACACAAACAATTAAACATGCATTTCCCTTCAAAAGCCCAGTCTCTCAAAAGAATCCAGAATGCCTTTATCCATGGATTATGATGAGAGCCTAAGAAACATTAGGTTGTTTCTATTCTGAGAGGTCTACCAAGCAATTAAAAGTTTCAGAAGTGAAGTATCTATCCATTAGTTTAGGACAAAGTTTTTGCTGCAAGCAAAGAATGAAATTAAATTAAAACCTAAAAGTAATTGGTTTTAAATGTGTATTTATTGAAACTTACCCCCTAGTCTTTATTCTCTATAATTAATGATAACATTCTTTTATGTTTTCTAAAATGGATTAACTAACCAAACAAAGCATCCCTTCAAAAAAAATTTTCAGCCACTGTAAGTGAAAATTGTAAAAAATCTGCTTTTACACTATTAAATTACATTAATACGGCCATTTACATTTTGACCCTACTTTAGTTTAGGCATTTGCTTTCAGTAAACAAGAACATAAAAATGAAAGTTTTATTGGCACTTTTTTGTCATTATTCTAGTATCATAAAACTTTGGGGGCTTGAATTTCATTATTTTACCAATTACTTGTTAAGCCTTGCATTTTGTCCTTTTAAAAATACAAAATAATGATTTCTTTTTTCATTTAGTTATCTTTATTCATACAAGGCAGGAAAGGGGTGATTTCAAAGAGGAAATCACATATCGTTGAAGGATTCAAATTATTTTAAATTGGATAAATGCTTGTATTTTTATGATAGGCTATTTAGGCAGTTCTTTAAGTTTGCAAAGCATTTTACATACATCATCCCATTTAAGAATTATGGCAAACTTGTGAGGTTGGCACTATGGGTATTATAATTTGTACATGAGGAATCTCAGGCTAAGAATGTTCAACTACTTGCAGGTGATCACATAGCTAAGGTTTGGGAAGTGGAATTTAAACCAAAATCTTATGACTCCAGGTAATGTTTTCTCTGTTTATCTATCTGTCTCTGTATCTTTGTGTTTCTATATTTGTTTCTGTGTCTGTGTATCTGTCTTTTTGTCTATATTTGTATTTCTGTCTGTCTGTCTTTCTGTCTCTGTGCTTCTCTGTCTCTCTATGTGTATTTCTGTCTGTCTCTGTCTCTATTTCTCTTTCCTTCTTTTTGACTTCATCAGAGGGAACTCTGGATGTGGAAACTCCCTACACTATTGTAAATCATCAAACTCTAACAGAACCTTAGTTACCTAAGGCATTGAGAGGTTTGGTGATTTGCTTAGGATTTCACAGGTAATTTCTGTAGAAGACAATATTTGAAACTTGGTCTCCCTGATTTCAAGGTTTGCCCTTTATACACTGAAAATTCCTGCTGGAACCAGATCTAAGGGCTTTAGGAAGCTAATTGTTAAAATTTCAGTGTGAGCATTTATACTTGGGATATTGTCAAATGATGACTAAGTCCAATAAGTCACAAAGATGGGGAGTCCTCCAGAATCTACACATCAAAACTACATATATTAGCATTACTTAAACATTTATGCATGTTGATATCTGCAAATAATACTTAAAATGGCAATAAATTAGGCAAGCTTTAGGACTGACCAAGCAGTTTAGGTATCTAAGAAGAGCACTGCCCTTATCTAACATGTCTAGCTTAGTAATCAGCACATGGTAGCACTTAGCAAATGGTAATAATTACAATATACTGTCAATTGTACAAGTCAATGCAATTACCACATTCCTGGGAGTATTGCTAGTTGCCAAAGAATGGATCTAATATAAATCTTATTTACTGAAAATAGAGAACTCTTTCTCTGAACGGATGCTTCTTTCTCAAGTATGTTAGTTTCATTACCTTGCCATTTTTCTCATAACTTTGCTACATTTACTTATGCTCAGCTCATTAATGAAATATTTATGGGATTTATAATCTCAAAACATGAATTTAATTCTGGGAGTTCTTTGCACAAAGATACTTAATAAATCTTTGTGGAAAAACTAAATTCTCCTATAATATCTCAGGTATTCTGAATGCTGTGCCTCATCCAAACAGTAAAATCCACTATTACTTAAGAAGCATTTATGGATTGCTTACTGTGCAAAGACTCTGAACTAGATGTACTGGAGAAGATATGTAAGAATTAAAAATCAAAGCATTTTCTCTCACTTGATTTCAATCAATTTAACAAATATTTTTAAGAGGCCTACTATGTGCAATAAACCATTAGGTAACAGGAATAACACAAAGAGGGAAAATGCACAGTTGAAGGCAGGGATAAGGTGAAGGGAAACTGAAACATAAATCAGTATGATCGATACAAAATCAAGTGTGACTGAAGCAAAGGAGAGATGAAAACAAAGAACCCTGAAAATTTTACATCCTGGCATTATAGAAACCTCTGGAAGAACAATCTGGACCAAAGGAAAGAAAGCTGTTTGAATGAGGAATGAAGAAAGTAAATATAAAATGTCTTGGAAATGTACAGAAATCTAAAGCTCTGAGAATTATGAGAATCCAGGGACAGAAGCAAGTGGATAGCACTAGATTCTGAGACAAATTCCAGGAAGTAATGGCAAGCAGATGCCCTCTCCTTCCCCCACCCCCATCCCCAACTTAACCTGTGCATCCTAGGGAGAATCATAGAAATTCAGGGATAGGAAAAAAACCTCAGCAGTCATGTAATACCTGGATAGGACTCATATAGAATGCCTCCAACAAGTTACCATCCAGGCTTCTAGTGAGAGGGAAACCTCAAGCCAAGTCACCAAGTATTTATCAAACACCCACCTACTATGAGCCAGGCACTTTGCTAAGCACTGAGGATAAAAAGAAAAGCAAAATAATCCTGTTCTCAAGTAGCTCACAGTCTAATGGGAAAAGGCACAACCATTAAAGATGACTAGAAAGGGCTTCTTGCAAGAAGACTGGATTTTAGCTGAGTCTTGAAGTGAGTCAAAGAAGCTTTGACAGACATGAAGAAAAGAGAATTCCAGACATAAGAGAAAACTTACAGAAATGCGGAGTCAGGAGATGGATTATGTGAATGAGAAACAGCAAGGAGATTAATATCTTGGGATCTCAAGAGTATGTGGAGGAAGTAAGAATGAAGTCTGAAAAGGTATGAAGGAATTAGGTTATGAAGGACTTTGAAAGTCAAGCTGAGGATTTTTTTATTTGGTCTCAGAGGTAATAAGAAACCTTAGTGGTTTTCTTGAACGGCATGAGAGAAATAATTATTAATAATCAATAATTTTGGTAGGTCCAGAGTTCCCATTTTTTCTAAAGTTCTCATTTCAAAGTTCAGTCTCTGAAGTTTGAATTAACTTTCTCCTCAATCTTGGTCAGACTCTACCAACCTTACAAGAAATCTGATCTAAGGTAAATTTCTGCCTATTGTATTCCACTAAATCTTGTTTGAATGGCGGTAGATTCTTTGTCTAGATAACTCCATGTTGGGAGTGATCTGGGTATGGAGACATCAGTGACATCATATCACTAGTGACATCATATCACTTTCCCAGTCACTCATTGGAGTGAGCCCACTTCTCTTTGTACAATCCATCTCTTATTGTTAACCAATCAGGGTTGACTGCCACCCTTAAGAATACCCTACTCTTCCAAGGGTATATAAACTATGAGCCTACCATTATGAGGGGTCTTTGGCATTAAAGAGTGTCGCTGAGCATTATTAATAAAATGATTAATTTTCTAGGAACTATATCTCTCAAACTTTTTAAACATCACAGGGACAAAGTAACAAGATGAGACTTACACTTCCTGAGGTAGCACATTCCATTTTTGGACAATTCTAATTGTCATGAAATGTTTTCATGTTTTACCTTAATCTGCCTTTCTGTAACTTTCATATCTATTCCCACCTAGATATTCTCTCTGGAGCCAAGCAGAGAACCTGTTATCTTTCTTTTACATGGACCCTTTAAATACCTGAAGATAACTATCTGGTCACAAATATAATAAGAATCAGAGTTGGTTATCCTGCATACCTCATAAGTATACCATCTGTTCCTTCATCCAAGTTACTGACAAAAGCATTAACTAATACAAAGTCAAGTACAGATCCCTAGGCATTATGCTAATTTCCTCTCCAACTTTAATCAACCCATTAATGACTATTTTTAGTTAAGTTATTCAAACAATTCTAAATCCACCTAACTCTACTACTACTGGTTTCTCTATATACATTGGAATAATGGAAACAACTCTTGAGAGGCAATTGTTCAATTTTCAGCATGAGCATTTGCACCTCAGAAATCAGTAAATGCTACAAATAGGGCAAGCTTATTGATTCATAGACTCTCTAGAGGAAGTAATGGAGAAAATGTTAATAATACAGATTGAATTTAAAAGTATTTGGAGCTTTTTTTTCTTCAAAGTGCCAGTTGTTAAATATTTACCGGCCCATGATAAAAAGATATAAAAATGCCTATCTTATTTATAAAGGTAGTGGTGGACTTTGTCAAGCACTTTATTTCATTAAATATTTCATTAGAATTCCTGTGACCTAGCAGCCTTGATGAAAAAAAAAAAAAATCAGTTTAGTCTGTCAAAACCTAATCTTAATCAAGGCTTTCTTATCTAAATGGAAGATAGACATCTTAAATGCAACATGTACAAAATTATATTCAATTTACTTCTATTTTCCTAACTTCTGTATTATTGATGAGTGCATCACCACCCTCCCAGCCACCTAGGATTGTAACCTAGTTATCAATCTGTTGTCAATATCTATTGATTTTATCTTTAGAATATCTTTCATATATGACCCCTTTTCTCCTCTGACAATGCACACTTTCATCACCCCATACCTGCGTTATAGCATTAGCCTTCTGGTTTCTTTCCTTAACTCAAATCTCTCTTATCTTCAGCGTATCCTCAACTCAGTTAACAAAGTAATCTTCCTAAAGAACAGATCAAACCATAGCACTCTCCTTGTCCCCAATTCAATAATAGAAATTATCAAATTCTCTGTTTGGCTTTTAATACTTCTTAATCTGGCCCTCACCAACATTTCCAGCCTTCTTACACCTTAACACTTCTACATGTACACCACAATCCAATAACATTGGCCTCTTTTCCTTATTATTCCTCTTTCTAGACCCGCATCTGCTGCAATCTGTGCATTTTCACAGGCTGTCCCCATGCCTGGAATTTTCTCCCCCCTTATCCATATGTTCTGGTTTCTTTCAAGTCTCAGCTAAAAGCCTACCTTCCATAAGAAGTCTTTCCCTGGTCCTCTTAATATTAGTGCCTTCCCTTGGAGAATAGCTTCACTTTATCTTGTTTATACATATTTGTTGCATATCTCCCCCATCCATTAGATTGTAAACTCCTTGAAGGCAGGGTCTATTTTTAGTCTTTGTATCCCTGGCTCTTAGAACAGTCCCTGGCCCATAGTTGGTTGTTTGCTTTCTATCCTTCATGTTCACAATACACCTAAATGACATCAGTATGTTGGGGTCAAGGGTAAGGGTGTCTAACTGACTGAGAATACCACTAAGAGCTTAGAAGTTCTCTCATTGGTCAGGAACACATAGCGCATATGGACATTTGGAGGGGAGATGTCTCTAAATTGTAGGGGCCCAAAAAAAGCAATTAAGGAGGTTAAGTGACTTGTCCAGCATCATAACGACCTTCAGCATTTTCCTAAGACATTCAAATGGAAGTGATTCCTTAGGAAGTGATCCTAGTTTCCTAGGATTGCACTGATATATTTTCCAGGTTTCACAGACATATATCAATGTGGGCAGCACGATGGCTCTGTAGACCTTCAGTTTGGTAAGCAGTCTAATACGACAACTCTTCTTTCTTATACTTTCCTTAGAAGCCTCCCAAGGCACCAAGGTACCTCCCTGAGATAGCTCTGGCAATGTGTGCATCAACTTCTCCATCTATATGCACATCCCAGGAAAGTATGCTGCCAAAGTAAGTAAATTTATCCACAGCATTAAAAATCTCTCTATTGGTTATAACCAATGGTTCCACATACAGATGGTGCAGTGTTGGCTAATGGAGAACCTCTGTATTTTTTAGTTTGATTGTTAGGTCAGCATTAATACAAGCAACGGAGAATTCATTCCTTGCTCTTATATGATAGCTTCAGAGAATGTATTGGATGCACAACCACCTGCAAACAAAAAGTCAAGCACCAACTCTCTCTTCACTTTAGTCTTGGCTTGTAACCTTTTCAGGTAAAATAATTTACCATTTACCATTAGTACAGTAGCTGACCTTCATTCCATTTTCATCCTCATTGAAGGCATCTGAAAACATTGCTGAAAACATCATGCTAAAAAGCATGGGAGCAAGAACAGAGCCCTGTTTCACTCTATTGGTGACTGGGAAAGCTTGTGAGTATTGTCCATTACTTAGAACACATGCAAGCATGCCATCATAGAACGTGTACAACACTGATGAATTTCTCTAGAGAACCACATTTTGCCACAGACTTCCAGAAGCCCTCACTGACATTATATAAGTCTTAACCAGATTGATGAATGCTGTCTCCATAACCTTTGCTTTGCTCCTGGCATTTCTCCAAGAGTTGTCAGGCAACATATTGACTATTCCTCCACTCTTTCTAAAGGACTAGTTTCCAGGTGAAGGATCAGCCTAATCTTTAGGAGGTGCTTAATAAGTGCTTGCTAAGACAAACTAGGCAATAACTATAGCAATTTGGTCTTTGATAAACTCAAAGACCCCAGCTTTTGGGATAAGTACTCACTATTCGGCAAAAACTGCTGGGATAATTGGAAACTAGTGTGGAAGAAATTAGGGCTTGACCCACATCTAACACCACATACCAAGATAAGATCTAAATGGGTTCATGATCTGGATATAAAGAGTGATACTATAAGTAAATTAGAGGAACATAATATAGTTTACCTCTCAGACATATGGAGATGGAATAAATTTATGTCCAAAGAAGAACTGGAACTCTTAATTGAAAACCAGATAGATAACTTTGACTATATTGAATTAAAAAGTTTTTGTACAAACAAAACCAATGCAGTCAAGATTAGGAGGGAAGCAATAAATTGGGAAATCATCTTTATATTTAAGGGTTCTGATAAAGGTCTCATCTCTAAAATATATAGAGAATTGTCTCATATTTATAAAAATTCAAGCCATTCTCCAATCAGTAAATGGTCAAAGGATATATGAACAGACAATTTTCAGAGAATGAAATTAAAACTATCTGTAGTCATATGAAAGGTGCTCCAAATCACTATTGATCAGAGAAATGCAAATCAAGACAACCCTGAGGTACCACTACACACCTGTCAGATTGGCTAAGATGACAGGAAAAGATAATGACGAATGTTAGAGGGGATGTGGGAAAGCTGGGACACTGATGCATTGTTGGTGGAGCTGTGAACGGATACAGCCATTCTGGAGAGCAATTTGGAACTATGCTCAAAAAGTTATCAAACTGTGCATACCCTTTGACCCAGCAGCATTTCTATTGGGCTTATATCCCAAAGAAATCATAAAGGAAGGAAAGGGCCCCACATGTGCAAGAATGTTTGTGGCAGCCCTTTTTGTAGTGGCTAGAAACTGGAAACTGAATGGATGCCCATCAATTGGAGAATGGCTGAATAAATTATGATATATGAATATTATGGAATATTATTGTTCTGTAAGAAATGACCAGCAGGAGGATTTCAGAGAGGCCTGGAGAGACTTGCATGAACTGATGTTGAGTGAGATGAGCAGAACCAGGAGGTCATTATACACGGCAACAATAGTACTATATGACGATCAATTCTGATGGACATGGCTCTCTTCAACAATGAAGTGTTTCAAACCACCTCCAATTGTTCACTGAAGAAAGCCATATACACCCAGAGAGAGGGATGTGAAATGTGGACCACAACATAACATTCTCATACTCTTGATTGATGTTTGCTTACATTGTGTTTCCTTTATCTGATATGTCTTTTGTGTAGATACGATTTTTCTTGCACAACAATGATGAGTTTGGAAATATGTATACATATATTTAATTTGCCAAGTATTTTAACATAATTAACATGTAGTGGATATCCTGCCATCTAGGGGAGGGGTGGGGAGTTGGGGGGAAAGATCTATAACAGAAAGCTATGTAAGGGTTAATGTTGAAGAATTACCCATACATATGTTTTGCAAATAAAATAAAATTTAAAAAAATAAGTGCTTGCTAACTTGATTTAACTTGATTATAAAAACTCACTCTTTCTCCAGTTTTTTTTTTTCTCTCTTGAAAATTGGGACAACATCATCCTAGCCTTTTGAGGTCTCTATTTCAATTCTGATTCTGAATCTTAACTTATTAACTCCATTTCATGATTTTGGAAATCAAGAAATTTCATAAGCCTGTTTTTTAGAAGATCAACAACATTGGGAAGAAATTATTCTTATAAATCAGGACCAAGGATAGAAACATGTCCCAACCAGATCTATCTCCATTTTTATTTCAATACATTAATCAACATTCTTTGAGCATAATTGTTTAACTACTATCCAAATTACTCTACTATCATATGTCCTACATTTCTCCCTTTGTGCAGAGAAGAGACTTTGTAAAGTACTTTGCTGAAGCCAACCTTCATAAATATATCATTTCATAAATAAAACAGAATAGCCTCCAGGCAAGACTATACCTAAACCATCATTAAAGACCTCTAAACAAGATTTTTATAATCTCTTTCAATAAGTAGTTTTCAGTTTTTAACAACTCTCATTACCAGGAAACTCTAAAATTTATCCAGAATCTCTCCACCTGCTGTTAGATAACAGATGTTCCCTATCAAATAACTTTTTTGAAAGTGTGTATATACATGTATATGTGCATACATATATATAATACATATAAACTTAATCATTGTTCATTAATTACCTACAAGGGCAATGATCTGGAATCTTTCTTTTTCAGGGTTATGCTTCCATGATTTGAACACTTTCTGTCCAAGAAGTATTAATTTATTTTATTTGAGAACCATTCAGGCTTCAGATCCAACTGTGAGAGATATGGCCAACTTTACTACTAAATTTAATTGAAACAGTAGAATTCCAAGGTGCCGTTTGTAGTTTATGACATAGAACACTATAGTTGGGGGAGAATTTGGGGAAGATGGCAGAGTAAATGAGTACATTTCAAAATCTCCAGATTTCCCCCATAAACAGAAAAAAAAATTGCACCTAAAGGCAAACATAGACTGATGAAAAATCAAGAAGACTTAAGGAAGAACAAGGGTCCTCCTGACACAACCCAAGAAGACCTGAAGAAAGACCCCAGGCCTGGGATTAACTAGTTTGAAGTACAAACCACTGGGCCTGGGGAATTGGCTGTAGCCTCAGCAGGAACCACAGGAACTTTCACCTCCCAAACTGTATGTCTAGTAGAAGTTAGGAGTCTGAGTCCCAGAAGGCTGAGGGAATCTCAACTAATTAGGAATACCAGATCCAGCTACGCTGCAGAGAGGCGGTCTTGGGGGAGAAGGAACTAGCACATCTGGTGAATGTAGAAGCAGTGGGGAAGGGAGGATGCTGGCTGTGGACACTTGCAGGAGCCAGAAACTTTTGGTTTGGCAGTTCAGGTCAGAGAGGAGACCTGAAGTGAAGCCAGAGGCACCATCCCCCCACTCCATGATTAAAGGTGCTTACATTAATAGTCCTCATTAAAAAAATTGAAATCCAAAGAAGAAAGACCCCAACCATAGAAACTTACTACAGGAATAGGGAAGGTCTGGTTTCATCTTCAGAGGAAGATAATGAAGTAAAAAAAAAAAAAAAACATAAAACTCTTCTACCCCAAAGAGTAACATTAAATGGCTAGCTACCCAAAAAGAATTTATAGAATAACTCAAAAAATACTTTAAATAAATAAATAAATAAGCCATCCAAGAAAAACAAAGAAATTATGGGGGGAAAAATCAACCAACTAGAAACGGAGATACAGAGATAGAAAGATACAGAGTCTTAAAGAAGAAAATAATTCCTTGAAAATTAGAATTGGCAAAAAAGAAGCCAATGAAACTATAAGAGATCAAGAAACAGCAAAACAAAATATAAAAAATGAAAAAATAAAACAGAACATGAAACATTAAAAAAACAGCTCAGGAGAACAGATCAAGAAGAGAAAACATAAGAATAATTTGACTACCTGAAAGCTGTGACCCCAAAAAACAACTTTTATACAATAATGTAAGAAATAAGCCAAGAAAATTGTCCTGGAGTTATAGAGGAAAGTAGAAATAGAAAAAATCCTTCTATCACCACCTCAGTGAGATTCTTTGAGAAAAATACATAGGAATGTTATTACCAAATTTTGGAATCCTCAGATTAAAGATTAAATTCAAGAAACAAGAAAAAAATTCAAAACTACTGGAGCTACAATTAGAATTGTACAGAACTTAACAGCAGCCACAATAAAAGACCACATGTCCTAGAATCTTAAATACTGACAAAGGCCTAGACCTGAGACCAAAAATATTCATCAAAATTATCCATAATATTGAATGAAAAAAAAGATATTCAAGGAACAAGCTGATTTCCAGGATTTTATTTTAACCAAACCCGAACTTGATAAAAAATTTAACATATAAGAGCCAATATCAAAGATCAATTTCAAGGAACTTAACATGAACAAATTGTTATGTTTTTTACATGGAAATATATACCATATGTTTAAGATTGACATCAGCAATTGAGTAGCTCAAAAGAAAGACTGGGGCTGAGTTGAGTATAATCTGACTCTAAAAAGCAAAACCACCTAGGAAAAGGTAAAAATAGCAATTATGTTATACATATGAGATGCAGGGGAAGAACAGACACAGAGGCATTAGAGGGAGAAGGAGGTCATAGTTCTGAAAATCTACTCACATCAGGAATGGGTTAAATAGGCAGCAATATATGTGTGTGTGTGTATATATATATATATATATATATATATATATATATATAATGAAGGATATAGCATCCTCCAAAATCTATAAAGATATAACAAGTGAGGGATGAGTGGAGGGGGAAGCAAAGGGTCTGGGAAGAAAACAAGGAAGGAATCCATGGATGGGGGCTTTTAAATTATAGCAAGGCAAGGAGCAGAATTAAAGCAGAAGAGTTAGTAGAGCTAGAAATAAGAAATATACATAAATACTACAACAAGGAACAGGAGTAAAATGTATTAGGAAAAGAAGTATGGCTAGTAATCATCAGTCAGACAAAATCAAACTTAAAGATTTAATCAAGAGAGAAATCTACATTATATTTCAGCCATATTAATATTTTAGGTGACATATGGACAAGTGTATGTATACATATATGTATAAGTGTGTGTCTAAGTATACATAGACATGTATGCATGTTGCTCTATGAATATATGTATATAGATATGTGTATATGTGTGTGGGTCTGTGGGATGGGTGTGAATATATATGTAACTATATGGAAGCAGGGGGTAGGACTGTGTATGTGTGTATATGTGTATATGTACATATTTATATTCGTACATACAAATATATTTGTGCTTAATTATAGCCTGCTTGAGGGAGGTGAAGATGATGAAAGGGAAAAAAAAACAATAAAGTTAAAAAAGTGTGCAGCAGAGAACAAAAGACCAACCTACAAGGAAGCAGAGAAAAGGTGCATACTCATAATTTCTTCTACTATTATATATTCTTTACTGAACTGATAATTTATTGTGATATATTTTGAATCCTCCTTAGTATTCTACCGGGCACATGATAATGTTCTGTTTTGTTTTATTTTATTTACCTTTTCTGTTTTTCTTTTTTCTGTTATTTTTTTTAAATTAAAATAACCACTATAGTTTCCTTCAGCATCCTTTTTGGTCCTTTCAGTGCTGCAATGTGATGCTTCTATATGCAGTCTATTTTCAAAGGCAGAAGAAATACTAATATTGTTGGTTATTTAATTTGAAGTTAATGGAATTTCTCTTGGGAAATCTATAGAATGGTATCCAAGAATATAACATGCATTTTGCTCTATTAAAGAATACTATGTAAATTCTCTTGGTATCAGCTTGCAAAAATCTGGTAAGCTTTTGAAGCTGTTGATCACTATCTCCTTAATTCTCTCTTCTTTCTTTGTTACGACACCATTCTTCTTATTTTCCTCCTGCCTATGTGACTGCTCCTTCTCTGTCTCCTTTGCTAGATCTTTTACGAAATCAGATCCTCTAATCATAATTTTCCATTAGGGTGATGTCCTAGATCCTCTTCTCTTCTCCCTCTATAACACTTCAGGTTGGTGATCACATCAGCTCCCATGAATTTAAGTTCCATCTCTATGCTGATGATTCTCAAATCTACCCATCCTGTCCTAAACTTTCTGTTGACCTTGAATCTCCAACTGCCTTTCATAAATCTCAAATTGTTTGTTCAGTAGACATCTTAAACTCAATATTTCCCCAACAGAACTCATTATCTTTTCCCCAAACATTTTACCACTGCTCCCATAGCCAATATGTTGCCAAGGCCCAATGATTCATTTTTGCACCATCTTTCCAATACATTCCCTTTTCTCCTCTGACACTGCCATCATTCTGATGAGGGATCTCATCACCTAGTACCTGGACTACATCAATAGCCTGCTGATGGATCAGCCTGCTTCAAGTCTCTTGCCACTCCAAACTCTTCCTCCAGTCAATGACCAAAATGATTTTCTTAAAGCTCAGGTCTAATCATGGTATCACTACCATTACTCCCACCTCCCCCAATTCAATAAGCTCCAGTGGCTTCCCAATACTTCATGAAGCAAATACAAAATGCTTTATTTGATGTTGAAATCCATTTATAATCTAACCTCTTCCTTTCTTTCCAAACTTTTTCTACTCAACTCTCAAAAGTATTCTTTAATTTGTTTGTGACATGGGCCTCCTGGCTATTTCATAAACAAGAGACCCCATCTTTCAGTTCTGCCAATTTTCTGACATGCCTGAGATGCTCTCTCTCCAACTACTGACCTATAAGATGCAACTAAAATCCCTTCTTTTACTGGAAACCTTCCCCAATACCCTATCCTTCTAATGCCTTTCTATTAATTATTTTCTGTTCATCATGTATATAGTTTACTTTGTATATATTTGTTTATATGTTGTCTCCCCCTTTTAGATTAAAAGCTCCTTAAAGACAGGAACTGTCTTTACCTCTTTTTATATGCCCAATGCTTAGCACTTTCCTACAACATAGTAAGCACTTAATAAATGTTAATTGACTTAGCCTTTGGTCAGTCAAAGAATTTTCTTCATAATCATCTAATTTCTCTCAATATCCAATAAAATCACATATGCATAATACAGCTTATTTGATAGTCAATATTTATCACTTATCCAAAAGCTTTCTTTAACTTGATTTCTGCTTTGTAATGTATTTTGTATTCTTTTCATGATTGATTTTATCTAGAGCATAATTTCTTTATTTTGAGATTCGGGATCAGATAAATTCATACAAAAAAGGTATTTGGTGATCTTTCTGGTCACATGATCTTTTGTCCTTAATTTCTATGTATTGTTCACTTCTGTAAAATTCTACTTATCTGTCCTACAAAATCTTGTATTTCTGAACTATAAAAATTGACTCACTTTAATTGTCACTCATTTTCTCCCACAGTAGTAAATCAAGTTAAATCGCACAAGTAAGAAATTAAAAGATTAATAAAGAGTATATAAGGGTAAAGAATAACCTATAAAATTAGCACTGTGACTCATAGTGTACCGATTTTTAGTTGAAACTAAACTGTATTGTATTATAGGTTACTCAGGTTGAACTCAATGTACTCTTTCCAATATTCTTTGTTTCAGTCAGTTTTTATTAGATCTAGTAGATATTGGGGAATGAAGGAATAGTGAGTTGTATTTTGGACATGTGGAGTTTGAAATGACTAGGAGACATCTAAGTAGAGATATCCAGCATGCAATGGAAAATTTGGGACTAGAGCTCATACTTAGATATGGTGATCACCTGTATAGAAATGAAAACTAAATCAATGGGAGCAAGTGAGATCACTAAAAGAGAGTAGTGAGTAAAAAGAAAAGAGGTTATAAAACATGCAAATGAAAAGGGAGAGGGATATAGATGATGATCCTATAAAGTAGACTTAAAAGAATCAATTAAACAAGTAGAAGGAAAAATAAGAGAATTCTGTGGATAGAAAATCAAGGCAAGAAGTATCTAGAAGGAACATGCTGCAGAAAAGCAAAAAAAAAAAAAAAAAAAAAATGAGGACTGAGGAAAGGCCATTGAAATTGGCCATTAAGGAATTATTGGTCATCTTGGAGAGTGCCACTTCAGATGAGTGATGGGGTTGAAAGCCAAGATACAAGGGCTTAATAAAGTACTTAGGAAGAAAAAGTGATTCCCTTAGTCCTTTGGAATTTACAGTGACATGATGGGAGATATAGCACTCTAACTTCAGAGGATTGGCAGGAAAAAGGGAAGAGTTTTTGTTGTTGTTGTTGTTTTAGTTTTTATGGGTTTTTTTAGGTAGTAAAGATTTTTCCAAGCTTATAGATAGTACAGAAGTGAATACAGAGATTAAAGACAGAAAACCAAAAAGATCACCAACCAAATAACTTCTTTCTACAAATTTAAATGATCCAAAATTTCAAAATAAAGGAATTATACTCTATATGAGATCAGTCAGGGGAAGAATACAAAATACACACACACAAAGTAAAAATCCCATGATTAACAGTTGAAAATTTTTAGTACTTGTTACTCTTGGTTTCTCTTATCCCAGACTACTGTATTAAGCACAAACAAGTTCTCAATTGCCTTATGACTAGGAGACTGACTCTAGGGATCCACCATGGCAGTAAATCTGTGTAAAGTAATAAAGGTGGATTTGGCCTTAGCCACAGAAAGGGAGAAGCAGAAATGGTTAAAAGTATCAGGAAAAGGCAAAAGACAGAATCATAAACTACAAGGCAACAGAGCAATGGGTATGATGAAGAAATGATTTGGATATCCTGAAATGACCATTTCTCTTCCCCTATAGATTACTCAGATTAAGGATCCAGGCTCTATATCCCTCAATGAGAAGATGAGGAGGCCTCCTTGCAGTTCCACAGTAGAGGTCTGTGCAGAAGTAAAAAAAGAGGATCAAGAAAGATGAAGAGGATTCTTATAGTCAAGTAATTGATAAATTAAAAGATGAAGAAAGCCTTAATACAAATTCAGGTCACATGGAAATTAATGAAAAGAAAATTAAAGGAAAAATTAGCAAAATCTGACAAAGTAAATTAAAACATACTATAAAGGGCTATTAGTAGGAAGGGAAAATATTACATGAAGGAACATTAGAATTTGGAAAAGGATGGTTGAAAAAGTAAGCTATTAGAGGAGATAAAACATGATATGATCAAGGTACTGATTTGAGCTTGGCAAGAAGGAGAACCTGTCCATCTGAAAATAAAAGAAAAAAGAAAAGTAAGGAGTGATGTTGAGAGTATTTTGGTTCTAGGAAATGGGAGGAAAATAGAGTATCAAATGTATTATCTCAGTGATTTTAATGAAATGTGGTTTGAGGTCTTCTCTTAAGGGAGATGGGATGGTTGTTGTATAGGCAGTTTCTAGAGAAAAACAGTTTGACAGTAAGAAATATCTTATAGAGACAGAAAAGAGGAAAAAGAATGCCATCAAATTTTGAGGATGAGATTAGATATCAAATGTATAGTGGACTGAGTTGAATGATTTTCTTCAGTAATATTCAATAAAGAGCTGGTACAAAGAAGGTAGTGGGAAAGAAGAAGCAAAATTCAGGGTTAAGGGTTAAAAAAATAGAGAAGGAATAGGATTTCAAAAGGTCCAACTGTGGAAAAATTATGTTTCAGATATGGGAGAAAAATATGTGACTAAACACAAATGGGATGGAATAGGACAGTTTACACTTAAGAGTAGGCCCACTGAAGCATGAAGCTATTGAAAACTTATAGTATAAAATAAGTGATAAATTGTATATGGAGTTCTGGTCCTGGAGACAGGAAAACTTGAGTAAAAATGTAGCCTCAGACAGATACTACCTCTGGGACCTTGAGCAACTTAACCCTATTTACCTGAAAAGTTCCTCTTATATCGCTGCCTTATGACAAGCAGGACTTCTGTAGCTCAATGAAACTATGAGTTATGCTATTGTAGATTACCCGGATGGATAGGTCATATGGAGAGCTCTGACAAAAAACCGGGAGGAGGGAGAATCACTGGAAAAGGAAATAGCAAATCATTCTAAGTATTTTTGCCAAGAAAATCCCATGGAAAAAATAATAGTCCATGGGGTCACAAAGAGTCAGACACAACTAAATGACTGAACAACAACTATAAAATATGAGTGAGACACTAATTGGAGAAGTACCTTGGTGGAAATGAATATGATATAAAAGATTTTTAATTTTAATTTGTGGGAACCACTCAAGGCTCTGGAGAAGAGTGATACAATCATATTTATAAATTCAGCCAGGAAAAATTCACTGGACAGAGAAGAGAAGACAGAAGGACCAATTAAGATGCCCTCATAATAGTTTCTTAGAACAATACAGGTAAGAAGTAATGAAAGTTTGAATTAAGATTATGGTAGTCAAAGTTAAAAGAAGGACATTAAAATTATTACAGAGATAAAGAATTGCAAATTAAAACAATCTTGAGATATCATTTTATATCTATATCAGACTGACTAAAATGATTGAAGCAGAAAATTGAAGGGGTTGTGGAAAAATTGGGACCACTACTAAGTCTGTTTCCCAAGATGATTAGGGAAAAAGAGAAAGAACGTATATATTCTGAAATATTTATTACTGCTCTCTCTCTGGTGTCAAAGAACTGAAAAATTGTGGGGATGCCCATCAGTTGAGGAATGAAAGAACAAGCTGTGGTAAATAAATGTGATGTAAGAAATGATGAGCTTGATGATCTTAGGAAAAACATGGAAAGACTTACTTGAAATAATAAAGAATAAAATAAACAGAACTAAGAAAATATTGTATGCAAATACAGCAATATTATTTTAAGAGCAACTTTGAATGAAAAAAAAAACATTTTAATTATTATGAGCACCCAAATTAACTTCTTATTGTTTGTCCTTTCTTCTGAAGATGACCAAGAAATCAGGAAGACAATGCCATTAACATGCAAGTGAATTGGATTTAAGTGAGGGAAGGCTGTGCAAGGTCACAAGCTTCATTTTCTCCTCAGAGAAAATCTGAATCCAATAGCCTGAATGGTCCTGGATGTAGTAGGAGACCTTCTTGGTCCTTTTAAACTGAGGCCTCTAACAAGTTTCAATTTGACTAAGGCAGCCACTCACTTCCTTTTGTGATTAATTTTAGGTAAGAGATAAATGAGGCAAAGAATGGCCTTTTTTACCTCGTCAAAAAATAATAAGTAGGAAAAAATTTGGGAGAGATCCTCAGTGTTTCTGGCCAAAAGAGAAACAATGGCTATTTACATTTACTCTAAAGCAATCAGAACCAAAAGAAAAATGACAGGAAAGAAGATTTAATCTGCACCCAAAGAACTGATAAGTAGATGTATTGAATAGTATTACATGTGCATGTATATACAAATATACATACATATTTGTGCCTAATAGTAGTCTTGGTGGGGAGGGGAGCAGAAGTGGTATAGAAAGTGAGAAGAAAAAAAAATGAAAACTGAAGGTTAACTTTATAGTTTAAAAGGAATAGCAAGTTGGATATAATAAGATACAATATGCAATAATATGCAATAGAAATTGTATAATTTCATATATAATCATTTTTTCTATTCTAGTATTTTTGTAAATGCTTGCTTTATTTCTTCAGTTCAGAATAATATAATTTTTTTAAAAGGAATGTACAAAATGATTGAATATATACATGAAAGAGAAAAAAGGGAAAGCTGACTAACAGTAGCAAGCATGGCACAGTGAAAAGAATAGCCTGGATTCAGAGAACCTACCTTCAAATTCTATTTCTTATGTTTAAAATTTGGCCTTTCACAACAAGTTGCTTAATATCTATGGGCCTCAGTTTCTTGATTTATAGAAAAAAAAAAAGTTTGAACAGATGGCTTCTAAGATATCCCTCAGCTCTAGATCTATTACCTTTTGGTTGAATAAATATAAAGGAGGGGAAAGAATTAAAGCTGCTTCCTTGAGAGGCAGCCTGGCAAAATAGAAAGCAAGTTAGGTTTGGAATCAAAGCACCTAAATTCTAATCCCAGATTCTTTCACTTGCAACCTGTGAAACTTTATACAATTCACTTCATGTTTCTGGTCCTCAGTTTACTTCATCTGTTCTTCATAATTAGAACAACAACCACAATAACTCACATTTATTTATATAGCTGTTTGTGCTTTATAAAATGCCTTTTCTCAAAATGACACTTTTATGGCAAATATTGCAAAATGTTATTCCTCTTTTCCAGATGAGAAAACTAACATTCAAACTGATATTGAGAACTTGCCAGTAGTCAAACAGATATAAATAGCAGAGCTGAAACTTAAAGCCAGGCTTCCTGATTCAGGTCTAATTTTCTTTCTGTATCATGTTGCTTCTCTAAAAGTGGGAATACTAAGTGTGGGAAAGAAACATATAAGAGCAGCAGCCTTAGTTCTATTGACTAGGCAAAACACCAGAAAGAACAATGTCAAGAAACTAAGAAGATATTTAGAAAGGTAGTGGGCAGCAGTGTCAAAGGTTGCTGAAATGTCAAAGAGGATGAAGATTGAGAAAATGCAGCTTTAGTAAGGCCATTGGTGGTGACCTTGAGGGAATAGTTCCTGAGTGATAAGGAGTGAGTGGGTGTTGAGGAAGTGTAGACTACTCATCATCTAAGAAGTTTAGAAATGAATGGGAAAGAGATATAATACAAAACTTGAAAGTAATAGAGTACAGGGAAAGCTTTTTTATTTGTTTTTAAGTGTTGGGGAGATCTGAGTATGTTTATTGGTATTGGGAAAGATAATTTTTAAAGGACTCTTTGAGCATTGTTATTTAATAGGATTGGTAAATGGTCTCACAGTGTTTCTTAATTGAGAAAATTAATTCTTCAAACTGATCTGAAATCAGGTTATATCTTCTTTTGAGTCTCTATCCATACCTTTCATTCTGTGTCACTAGAGCAACATAAAGAGCACACAGTAATAATGTAGCTCATTTAAACTTGCATTTCAAAAACACACCATTTAGTAATCTATTTATTAGCTGATGATAGGTATCAGTATTGTCTAGTGAATTCAAAGCCTGAGCAAACTTAATTGAAAGTTACTTTTATGCATGATTTCATTTATCAGCCAATAAATAGATGGATTCATTGAAGTAAACTGTTTGCCTAATACTCTAACACACTTAAGATAAGCAAACATTAACTAATGTGCCCTGTTAGGTGAAATCATTGTGTAATTCACCTACTCATTTATGAAGAAGCTAATTAATGTCACACAATATTAATAAATTACATTATAATCATAATTTCACTCACTTCTAAATTTATATACATGGTCTTTTAGACAAATGTGAATTTTTATATAAGGCAATAAAAACTTAATAACTAATATATCAGCTCACTATAAATATAATATGAAGGCATCAATGGCATGACAATTCTTGAATGATCAGAGGAAAATAATAATTCAAGTTAAATGACAAAGCATTAAATAAAGAAATAATAATATTGATCATTTGTACTCATAATAATTCCTATTACCTCTGGACTGAAAGTATTTTATGGCATTTCTTGAGTACCCATAAAGAAAATGAATTTAGATAGTTTATCGTCTCAAACTAGAAACATTTGCTAAGAAAATGTCACCAGCATTCTTCAAGATACTTTTTACTTTTGTCATAGTACAATAGCTAACAGATAAGGGCCAAGTCAGCTAACAAACTTACAGAAGTGAGTCAATAAATAATGATCTTCTCAAACTTCACCACTGAATGGGTTTGCCCTAAAAACCAGAATACCTCTGGGTCTTTCTGTCACCAATACAGATGATATCTCCTAAAGCCATTGAAGATGTGACTGTAACTTTGTTATGTGCTCAGAGTATCACAAATCATCAAAACTGAAAATATCTGAGCCTAGTCATTTAAGACCAAAAGGTTCTGCTCTCTAAAATCATAGAAAAAGATTGAGAGCTGGAAGGAACTTTCAAGCTCATCAAGTCCAAATCTTTCATTTTTGCCGATGAGAAGATGGAAGCTCAGGATAGGTGACTTTCTCAGGGACGTACAACCAGTGTATGAGATGGAATTAGAACCCAGGTCTTCTTGGCTCTAAATCTCCCACTCTACCCACTGTATAACTTATTCTTACATTATTCTTATTACTTACACAAAACTCAAATTTAGATAGGGCTTTAATGTTTATGAAGTGTTTACAACACCATGTTAGGTTGAGTATCAAAAGTGTTACTACTCCCATTTAATTGATGTGAAAACTAAGGTTCAAAGATTAAATAATTTGTCCATAGTCATGTACAATAAGTAATTTTGCCTCTGCCTTAATTTAACTAAGGATGTTTCCAGTACTACTTTCCCTCCTAAACCTCTTCCTGTGGAGTCAACATTGTGAGAACATTTTGCATGTAAAGGCAGCTTGAACCTACTCTATGTAGAATGCTGCCAAGCCATCTTTACTTCAGGGGCATAAATAGAATAATATAACCACCACCACCACTACTGCTATATCACTACTGCTCCTACTGGTATTCCTTCTTCTTCTTCTTTTTTCTTCCTCTTCTTTTCTTCTTCTTTTCCTCCTCTTCTTCTTTTCTTCTTTTCTTCTTTTTCTTCCCCTTCCCCTTCCCCTTCTCTTTCCCTTTCTCCTTTCTCTTCTCCTTCCCTTTCTTCTCCTCCTTTTCCTCCTCCTCCTTTTCCTCCTCCTCCTTTTCTTCTTCCTCCTTTTCCTTCTCCTCCTTTACCTCTTCTTTTTTCTCTTCCTCCTCCTCTTCTTCCTCTTCATTTTTCTTCTCTTCCTCCTCCTCCTTGTTCTTCTCCTCCTTCCTCTTTAAAAAGGGTAACTTTTATTTTGTTTTATGGAGCTGACTCTCGCCTACATCTTTCAACACTCATCCTCTTTCAACACATGCCACTCTAAACTTCATTTTCCAGAGACACTAAATCAATACGTACCTACTGGCTTTATAACTAAACTTTCTTCTAATGCAAGAAAATTTCCAAATATTGCTAAAGTACAGCAACTGCTTATTGATTTTAAAAGGCATATTAAAATAAAGGTGCCCATTTAGTTCCCTCAATGATTATAAATAAATGTTGGAGTTTCTTTAAAACGGAATTACATCCATTTTAGTGACTACATTGACTAAATGTCTAGTCTTCTAGTGTATTCCTAAATTCTTTTCTGAAATGTCCTTTTCTAACACATCCTAGTAATGTTCTTTAGCCAATAATAGTTATACTTTTATATTTTATAGGAACCATTTTTCTTCTTTCTTTTTAACTATCATCACAATGGCATCTTTGATACCCATTGTGCAAGATATCTAATCAGAAGACTACTTTCCATTGTTTTATATTTTACTCTTTTTAACCTACAATGTAATGAACTGAATGATAATGATACATTTTACAAGATTTAAGTTTACAGAGTCTTTTCCTTACAAAACCCTGTTATTAACTGTTTAACTGTTAATAAAACAACAGTTATTAAATATCTATTTTGCCAAGATTTTAAATATCTATCTGGGTAGGTGCTTTGCAAATATTTTCTCATTTAATCCTTACAAAACCCTGATATATAATCACTGTGATTGTCTCAATTTTATAATTGAGAAAACTGAGGCAAATAAGAAATTGAGTTATTTGTCCTAAATCACAGTTAATAAGTTTCTGAGGCCAGCTTTGTACTCAGGTCTTCCTGACTCCAAAGCCAGTGTTAACAAACTCCACAGTAGATCTCAAATATAATTTGAATATACCTACACACAATGTTTATATATATATATATAAATATATATATATAATAAGCATACATTCATATGTCAATGTATACATATACGTGTGTGAACATGAATATATAGGGACTGTCCAATAGACCTAGAATTATACCTAACAGGAGCATTGGTGAGCCTACTTCTGATGAAATGCAGCACAAGCACCCTATTCCTTAGTTCAACACATGTGCCTATATTCTATAGCAGTTTTCTGTCTGCTTACTTTGTGTTGATTAAATGATTAAATCATTGAGATTTACAGGATTACTTAAACCAGATAGAGCATATTTGGACTGAGACTCTCTGATCCCCAAATACAATTTTCTTTTATTATACCAAGAAGGTCTCTTCTAACTAAGAATCATTTGGGTTTTTTTCCCATTAAGAGGAAGGAAGGAAGGAAGGAAGGAAGGAAGGAAGGAAGGAAGGAAGGAAGGGAGGAAGGGAGGGGGAGGGAGGGAGGGAGGGAGGAAGGAAGGGAGGGAGGGAGGGAGGGAGGGAGGAAGGGAAAGGAAAGGAAAGGGGGGAGGGAGAGAAAGAGGGAAGAAGGAAAGAGTTATCAAATATCTATTTTGCCAAGGTATTAAATATCTATCTGGGTAGGTATGAATTGAGTATTTTTACAAAAGGCATGAATTACTCTGGGTGGAGAAAAAAGACTCCAGTTCCTCTCTTGCCCAGTCCCTGTGGAACCTAGATCACATGGCACTTCTGCTTTTTGATCTCTGCTGTGTTTCATTCTTTCCTTTACTTAGGTGAAGGTGTACTGAAGATAGAACAACCCTATGAGATTCAAAAGGTTGGAAAAACTACTAGATATCCAATTACCTTAGTAACTTAGTCCATGGCAGAGACTACCATAATTGTGGCAGGTGTTCCTGGTAAGCCACTTCAGCAATAGATTGACCAGAAACTGGCACATAGTATCTCGCAAGTAAAGGGATCATTAATCTAATTTCCTTTCCATTCTGGGAAGAGGAAATGTTTATTAGCAACTACTTTAAGTTTGAATCCACTCTTCCTGTGGACCAGAGTAGTGGGAGAGAATATGTACTAGTTTGTACTTTGGCTATTACTCTATCTTTTCAAGTATCCTTTTGTAAAAATGAATTGGTATTAATGACATTGGTAATATTGAACCCATAGCAACTTAAACAGTCAATAGTATTGGGAATACAATGACACTGGAAAATGATGTTGGGGCAGGAATTAGTGGTGATTGATATCAGGAGAACACACTAGAATGGGAGTTCAAGCCGACAGTATTACAGAGAGAGATACTAATTCTGACCCAAGAGAAACCCAGAAATCTAAGGGGAAAATGAAGGCAGCCTGACTTTGGGAACCTGCCCTTCTAGCACATGTGTGGGTTTTGGAAAGTAAGTCTAGAGTCTCACTATATTCATAAACACACACACACACACACTGAAGTAAGTATGCACACTTGAAAGCACCTACACATATATATGTAGCAAGACTATAATTTTATACATATGTGTTGTGTATATGCATGTTTGCATGTGTTTACACTAAGCATATGTTTGTTATATGCATGTTATGTGTGTATATTCACAAAGAAGCAACATAAGGTAGAATCATTGGAATCAGGAAAATGTGGATTTGATCCTACCTCTGACATATATTGACAAGTGATCCAGGACAAGTCACTTAAACTCTCAAGGCTCTAGGTTGTAAAGGAGGTGCTGAACTGCATTATCAAATATTTTCTTCATCTGAGAATGCATAATATCGATGAAATAATAGATCTAATTACTATCCAATCTTATATACAAACACACATGTACACATACCCAGGTTGTTGTTTTTTGTTTTTAAAGAGGACCAAAATGACATTACTATTTTGGAGTTGAATTAGTGTGTCCCACATGGTTGATCAAACCAATACAAACTCAGAATGCTCTATCACAGGTTAGACACACAAAAAATGAACATTTGGGATGAACTCTCTAGCTCTGTGTTTCTTCTGTACTAATTCAATACTGCTTTGCTCATAGAGCACAGCACCTTCTTTGATGAGGACCTGCATTGCCAGTGTCTCCCAGGTCATACCATAAATTCTAAAATTCTTAAGAGAAACCTTCAGAGTATCCTTATATCACTTTTTCTGACCATCTTGTGAGTGCTTGCCCTGTGTGAGTTCTCCATAAAATAATCTTTTTGGAAAATATTTGGTATTTGAGCAAGGTAGCCAGCTCAACACAGTTGTGCTTCTGCAATAGAATTGGAATATTTGGCAGTTTAATTTGAAAAGGTACCTCACTGTCTGCTCTCTTATCCAGCCAGGTGATCTTCAGAATCTTCCTGAGACAATTCATATGAAAGGGATTCAATTTCCTCTCATGGCTCTACTATATTGTCCAGATTTCACACACATACATATGATGTTTACTGCCCTTTAATTGCAGGAAAAATGCCATGAGCAGACCAGACAGTCTATATACAACATTTGTTTATCTGACTGAGGCTTTTGATATTGTCAGTTTAGAGGGTTTATGAAAAATTATGTCAAAATTTGGTTACCCAGAAAAGCTCATCTCTATAGTATGTCAATTTTATGATAGCGTGTTTGCCCAGGTTCTGAACAATGAACGATGCTCATTCCATTAGTCACAATGAAATGAAATAAGGCTGTGTGGTTGCTGCCATGCTTTTTAATATAATATTTTCAGCCATGTTGTTGAATGCCTTCAATGAAAACATAGAATCAAAGTCAGCTGCTGCACTGATGGTATACATACAAGCAGTGCAATCCATAGCACTCTGGAAATAACAGGAAGGATAGAAATGCCCATAAATTTGACATTTTAGGAAAAATTCACAGGAAGGATGAAGAAATATAAATGAAGAAACCATCACAGACTCTTGATAGAAGAGATCAATGTTCATGTTGCTACTACTTCCTACCCTATTTTATAGAAAGGGCCATCTATCTGATTAAAATAAGCTAAATGCAAAAAATAATTTATAAAT
This sequence comes from Myrmecobius fasciatus, assembly GCA_023553655.1. Classification (NCBI taxonomy): domain Eukaryota; kingdom Metazoa; phylum Chordata; class Mammalia; order Dasyuromorphia; family Myrmecobiidae; genus Myrmecobius; species Myrmecobius fasciatus. The sequence continues at coordinate 354,000 of JAJPUD010001436.1, read as the reverse complement.
ACCAAAATTTCCCCATATACTAAATTAAGTGAGCATGAATTCTGCAGGTATTCAACATTTTATCCCCATAATAAAAATTAACATTATCAACTATACTGCTTCTTGTTAGCTAAAGAAACATGATGTTCTGTTTGGTAAAAGATTTGGATGAGTGAAAAAAGGATTTCCTGTATATCAGGCATTCTTGACTTTATTTTGTCTCCTTTGACAGTATGGACCTCTTTTCAGAATAATAATGTTTAAATGAATGAAAAATACATGTGATTATAAAGTAATATTTTTTAAATTTGATAAACTAATATACTTAGCAGCAGGTTTAGTAAGTACACTTATTTCGAAATTGTGATAAGCTTAAATAATGTTCTGAAATGACTTCCTTCCGGGGGTGGAGCCATGGTGGCAGAGATCAGACAGGAGTCTCTGTAACTTCCTCTGACCTTCCCTCAAACCAACAACATATGAAGCCTCTAGACTGATTTTTGAAGCAAAAAAATCCACAATATCTGGAGGACAACACGATTCTAGAAGAAGATACTCTGGAAGAACCTCAAAACAGGTCTGTTTTAATTGGGCAGGGGGGTGGTCTGCTGAACCCAGACTGCAGCGCAGGGAGACTGGGGCAGGGAGCTGGAGCAGGGAGCTGGAACAGGAGTCGGAACAGGAGTGGGAGTGTTGTGCTTTTCACATACCTGGGAGACTTCTGGGGGCCTCTTGGGCCAATCTGTCCTGATTGTGGGCAGGTGGTTTGGGGGGTCTGGCTTTTGTGGGGGGTAGATTGTGAACCACTGAACCCCTGATGAGCATCGGACCTAGCTGCCATTACACAACACCCTAGGGTGATCAATCAATCAGCAGGGCTGATCAGCACCAGAAATAATTCAATCAGCAGAACTGCCCAGTAGCTGAAATAATTCAATCAGCAGAACTACCCAGTTCCTGAAATAACTCAATCAGCAGAACTGCCCCAGGGCAAATTAAAGAAGCTGTCACACCTTTGCCTTAAACAGACCTCATACCTTTAAAAAAAAATGAATAAAAAACCAAAAAGAGCTCTCACCATAGACAACTTTTATGGAGAGAGGGAAGAACAGACCTCAAATTCTGAGGCCCCTAAAGGTAAAGCAACTCCAGAAAAAGCCCCAAAGAGAGACATAAACTGGTCTCCATCTCACAAGGTTTTCTTTGAAGATTACATAAAGGATCTTAAAAGAGAGAAGAAACATGGGGAAACGAAATGAGATCACTACAAAATGAAATAGAAAAAATGGAAAAAGAATGCAATGAACAAAAAAACTGTAATTGGTCAATTTCAAAAGGAACTAAAAACAGTAACTGAAGAAAATAAGACATTAAAAATTAGAATCGAACAATTGGAAATGAATGACTCATCAAGACTTCAAGAATCAGTCAAACAAAAACAAAAAAAAATGAAAAGATAGAGAAAAACATGAAATATCTCCTAGGAAAAACAACTGACCTGGAAAATAGATCTAGGAGAGACAATCTAAGGATTATAGGGCTTCCTGAAAGCCATGATGAAAAAAAGAACCTAGACACTATCTTCCAGGAAATCATAAAAGAAAACTGCCCTGATATTTTAGACCCAGAAGGCAAAATACTCCTTGAAACAATCCACCGATCACCTTCTGAAAGAAACCCAAAAATTAAGTCTCCCAGAAATATCGTGGCTAAATTCCAGAACTATCATACCAAGGAAAAGATACGAGAAGCCAGAAAGAAACAATTTAAATATCGGGGAGCCACAATTAGGATCACACAGGACCTAGCAGCTTCTACTTTGAAGGATCG
>JAJPUD010001436.1:323392-342191 GCA_023553655.1 Myrmecobius fasciatus | reverse complement strand
GACCTGTGGAGGGGGAAGGAATTTGTGACCAAAGAAGAACTAGAGGTTATCATTAATCACAAAATAGATAAGTTTGACTATATCAAGTTAAAAAGTTTTTGTACAAACAAAATGAATGCAGACAAGATTAGAAGGGTAGCAGTAAACTGGGAAAATATTTTTACATCCAAAGGTTCTGATAAAGGCCTCATTTCTAAAATATATCGAGAATTGACTCAAATATATAAGAATTCAAGCCATTCTCCAATTGATAAATGGTCAAAATATATGAACAGACAACTTTCAGACGAAGAAATTGAAACTATTTCCAGTCACATGAAAAGGTGCTCCAAGTCACTATTGATCAGAGAAATACAAATTAAGACAACTCTGAGATATCACTACACACCTGTCAGATTGGCTAAAATGACAGGAAATGATAATGATAACTGTTGGAGGGGATGTGGGAGGGCTGGGACACTGATGTATTGTTGGTGGAACTGTGAACGGATCCAACCATTCTGGAGAGCAATTTGGAACTATGCTCAAAAAGTTATCAAACTGTGCATACCCTTTGACCCAGCAGTGTTTCTACTGGGCCTATATCCCAAAGAGATTTTAAAGGAGGGAAAGGGACCCACATGTGCAAAAATGTTTGTGGCAGCCCTTTTTGTAGTGGCAAGAAACTGGAAATTGAAAGGATGCCCTTCAATTGGAGAGTGGCTGAACAAATTATGGTATATGAATGTTATGGAATATTATTGCTCTGTAAGAAATGACCAACAGGAGGATTTCAGAGAGGCCTGGAGAGACTTGCATGAACTGATGCTGAGTGAAATCAGCAGAACCAGGAGAACATTATACACAGCAACAAGACTATACGATGATCAATTCTGATGGACATAGTTCTCTTCAACAATGATGTGATTCAAACCAGTTCCTATTGTTCAGCGATGAAGATAGTCATATACATATAGAGAGAGGCCTGTGGGAACTGAGTACGGACCACAACACAGCATTTTAATGCTTTCTGTGAATATCTCCATGCATTTTGTTTTCCTTCTTAGGTTGTTTTTTCTTCTTCTCTTTCTAGATCTGATGTTTCTTATGCAGTAAGATAACTGTATAGATATGTATACATATATTGTATTTGTCATATAATTTATCCTATTTAGTATGTATTAGATTACCTGTCATCTAGGGGTGGAGGGTGGGGGGAAGGAGGGGAAAAGCTTGTGAAAAAAAAAAGTTTTTGCAAAGGTCAATGTAGAAAAATCACTCATATGTTTTGTAAATAAAAAGCTTTATGAAAAAAAATAATGTTCTGAAATATCTTCAACAACTGAAATGTGATATGAAAATATGATTCAGCAACAACAAAATTATACACTGATCAATTATGATGAATGTGGTTCTTTTCAATAGGGAGATGATTCAGTCCAGTTCCAATGGTTTTATGATAGAAAGAGCTATCTGCACCCAGAGAGGAAAGTGGGGACTGAGTGTAGATCTCAACATGGTATTTTTACTTTTTTTATTGGTTTGCTTGCATTTTTTTTCTTCCTCATTTTTTTTCCTTTTTGATCTCATTTTTCTTGTGCAGCATGATAATTGTGGAAATATGTATAGAAGAATTGGACATGTTTAATATATTGAATTATTTGCCATCTAGGGGCAGGGGTAAGGGGAAAGAAAGGAAAAAATTTGGAACACAAGATTTTGCAAAGGTGAATGCTGAAAATCATTTATGCATATGTTTTGAAAAAATAACTTTAATAAAAAACAAGAATTGCAAATGTTTAATATATATTGAAATATTTGCTATCTAGGGAAGGGGGTAGGTAGGTGGAAAGGAGGGAGAAAAAATTTGGAACATAAGATTTTGCAAGGGTAAATGTTGAAGACTATGCATATGTTATGAAAATGAAAAGGTTTTTTTTTAATCTGTGATTTCTATTGATGGCAAAGTCACAGATTTTGTAATAATGTTTGCTGATGCAAACTGTTAGTTTTTTATTAATGTGGATTGTTGTTTACCTTCCTAATTGAAGAAAATATTAACTTTCTGCTAGAGGTTATTGAAAATAAAATTGTATTTTTTCCCATCCAAGTTCATGGTTTCCCTGAAGTGTAACTATGGATCCCTGAAGGTCTTTAGATTCCAGATTAAGAAACTTGTTATAGGGGCAGCTAGGTGGTGCAGTGGATAGAGCACCAGCCCTGAAGTCAGGAATACCTGAGTTCAAATCTGGTCTCAGACACTTAACATTCCCTAGCTGTGTGAGCTTGGGCAAGTCACTTAACCTCAATTGCCTCAGCAAAAAAAAAAAAAAAAAAAAAAAAAGAAAGAAAGAAACTTGTTATAGAAAACAAAGTTTCCTAAAGGGTCTTGTTTATAGATAATAGTATGCTGACTACAGTGAGTCTCAAAATATTTTTGTTGTTGTTTAGTCATTTTTCAGAAATGTCCAATTCTTTGTGACCCCTTTTGAGTTTTCTTAGCAAAGATATTGAAAGGATTTGCCATTTCCTTCTCCAGCTCAAAAACAGATAAACAGTGGTAAAGTGATTTGTCCAAGGTCACATAGCAAGTAATTGTCTGAGGCTGGGTTTGAACTAATGAAGATTAATTTTCCTGACTCCAGGGCCAGTGCTCTATTCACTGTCCCATCTACCAGTCTTCTAAGAATATTTAATGAGAGCCATAATTACTCAAAAGAGATCAATCAGCCTAACAATCTAGAGGGCATTAGTTACTATGGTGTATTGAGCTCTGACCCTGGAATCAGGAGGAACTCGGTCTATATATGTGACTCTGGTCAAGTCATTTAATCCTATTTGCCTCAGTTTCCTCATCTGTAAAATGTGCTGGAGAAGGAAATGACCACAGAAAGTCAGACACTATTGAAATGATTCAAAAGCCAGTCTATACAGGGATACACACACATATATACCAGGTTGTTGTTTGTCCTTCATTCTGGAAGAGAACCATGATATCAGAGATAATATGACATGTAAGTGAATTGGATTGAAATGAAGGAGAGCTGTGCAAGGTCACCTACATCACTTTCCCCTCCATCTGGGTCCAGTGGCCAGATATAGACCAGGATGAATGGAAATGGTCCTGAATGCAATGGGAGACCTTGAATTTTTTAAGCTAAGATCTTCAACAGGTCTCAGGCTGATTAAGTGATTAAGGCTAGGTGGCAATTTAGGCAAACAATCTCCTCTTTTACCTAGTCCAAAAGGCAAAAAAATCTAAATAAACAAATGAATGAATGAATCTGGGAGAGGTAATACTTAGGTTTTCTGGCCAAAGCAGCAATGACTGCTATTTACCTTCGATCTGAGTCAATCAGGACTCAATGACCAAATGGACTTGTAAATAGCAAAAAAATAAAATAAAATAAAATCCGGTGCCCAGAATAAATCAGATAAAACTCAGTCATGTTTGCAGTTTTTGTTGCATTTAATCTGGATCTTTACCTTAAAAATAAATAAATGTCTTTACTGAAACAGTGCTTAGTCTTCTTATCTACCACATAGTCAAAGCCTAGAGCATAGCTAGTCACAGGTAAATCTCAAAAATCGACTCAGCAAAGGACAGTTCAGATAAGTATCCACAATTATTTGGTCTGAAATCTCAGGAGATCAGATTCTGTCATGAAATTTTACAGTACTATATTTTTCAGTTGTGACTGATTTTTAAAACCCCTGATTTTTTTTCTTTATTCCCAGACATTAATTCCATACAAGTATTTCTCTCTGAAAAGTAAGAAAATATTTTTTGTGTGTTTATAGTTTTAATATTAAATTGACATTCACAACTAAAAATACTTTTCATTCCATTTTTCACTATTGTCCTAATTAGATTTTGCTGGATTTAGACCTGTTCAACTGGTTTCACCTAAAACTAAAAAAGAATGTTTTGTTACACAAAGAAAGTATTGTTGTATCAGGCAAGATATGTCATTATGAGATAGTGAATTAGGTTGTCTTTCATTATGAAATTGCATTAAATACAAGTAAAATGTGCAGCCACTGATTTCAGAACCTCCTTTGCTTGCTTTGAAACATGTAAGAAAAACAAAGGAAATTCATTCACCAAAAAGGGCATTTAAAGAATGTTCAGGTTGTAACCTAAGCTAATAAAAACAAGGAAATTTATAGTTAAAGCTGACTTCCAATACCTAGGCACAACAGGGTGTCTTCTTAACCACTTCCTTTATATGTCCCTTTGAGTCTATGTATTGGAGGTCAGCCTGAACTGTGAATTTCCTTATTATTAGTTTCTGTCACAACCTTAATGTACTTTGAATGATTTTTTGGTTAGTACATTTAATTTCCTTTCTTTAACAACATAGATGTGACCCTGATAGGATAAGCTACCACCACTGAGATTCAATTATCCCCAAATGAAGGTAATGCTCTGGTTGGCTTTAGGCATGTGGTAGTTATGTTTAAGAAGGGTTTCCCTTTATTAATAAATTGCTCTATGTACAATATTTAGTTTCTTGAGAGAAAATTATCATCTGGATTGAATGAAGGGAGTATACATCTTCCTTTAATTTTCCTTTAATGTAATTATAGTTCTTATTTTATGAAATATAAGGAGACCTACAATTGGATATTTTACTACATTAGCAAATTTGCAAGTGGCTTTAGGGTCATTAGTTTGGTTGTTTTGACATCTTAAAAAAATGTGGGAAAACCAACCTACGTGGGTTCCTGGCAAGTCTTGGACATGTGTGAAAATATTTCCCTGAATAATCATGAAATGAATAAGAAAAAATGGCACAACTAGATAAGATCACAATCTTAAAGAAACATATTTAAGTCATGTAGCTCATTCTCCTGTCTCCTAGCAATATTGCATCTAATCATCCAAAAGGAATAACAATCTCTTCAAATTTAAAAATGTTCTGAGGATAGACATTTCATAGGTTTCTTTTAAAACACAATTCAAATCCTAATATTTGAATCTTTATAACTATATTAAGAAAAAGGAAATAGTGGAGAAATCACATGGCCAGTAAAATGGTGAAGTAGTTTTCTGCAAGCTTTTTTAATCGTATAATCTCAAAAGAAAGGATTTAGGCTCACTAATACAGCTAAATTCTTCAGAATTGTGAAGCTTATGAAGAAAAAAAGAAACCTTATGAATTAACACTAGACAGTGTAAATACTTAGATCTCCTCTGGCAGCTAATCCCACAAACTCTATAAACCCAAAATAGTGAAATCAAGAAAGTTTACAGGTTTGTGATTGTAGTCCCAGATATAAGGATCCCCAACAGCATTAGTTCAACCTGATATATGCCAATTGAACAAGAGGCTAAAGAGACTTATTTCCTGGAGTCATAGGAAGAGAAGGAGGAGGGAAATATGTGAAGAACTCAAACAGGGAACAACAGAATCACAGTGCTCAGGGCCAGTCTCAGAGGAAAAGGGGACTAAAAATCCAAATGGGAATAGTCCTATTTCCTAAAGTTACTTAGGGCAAGAACCTGGACTCAAACAACACCCAAATCCTCCAAAGAGGCTGGCCACCCTTACTCAGCCTCCTTCCACATAATATATACACACATGCATACATATGTATATATATATATATATACATATATATATATATATATACATACACACACACACACATGTCTGGGCCATAGTAACAGGAGAAGAGAGAGGTTTAAGATTAAAGAATATCACCAGAGGTGTAAAAAAAGCAAAAAGCTGAAAAACCAAAAGATCAAAAAGTAAACTTAAATAATAATTTATCTTACAAATAAGATAAAATGTAGAAAAATGGTGAAAACTGAAAGAATGAGTATCCTCAGAAAGATACCAAAGCATTTTGTACAAGTATTATAATATGAAAGAAAAAGAGGAATGTATTTACTTCGGCCTAAGACATTCCCAATATTATTTTAACCTTTCCTCTAAAATAATATTTCATAGTTAACAATTAAAAGTTTGCTTAATTTAATTTCTACTTAGAACTTTTAAAATTCTGTAATAATTTAGACTATTCTCATTAATTTTATACTATGTAGAAATGGAGAATATGTGCTTATAATTCCCCTCTGGTCCAAGTTATTCCTATGCAAAACTGCCAAATTAATTAAATGTATCTTTAGTTCTCTCTATTGCTTGTCCCACCATGGCCCCTATACTTCAATTCTTCATTTAATGTCTCATTCAGTTTCCTGCTTGCTCTTCCAAGAATTATTTTAAGCTCCAAATCTTTTCTGATTTTTATTATCTCCTCCAAAATTAAAGAAAAAATCTTGTATCATTTCTCATTTCCTCTGAAAAACTGTGTGATGTGTTCTGTCTTAACACTTTGTAGACTTGTTTTTGCGTAAGTAGTCAAGATTTTTTCTGCAATTAGACTAAAGTGCCACCAGGTGGATATTAGTCTTTTGACTATGATGATGTTTCTTTTGTTCTTATAAGAGTTTTGTGCTCTCAGTCCCTCCTATCTCTTGGGTGAAAAGAAACGAGGAAAAGAAAGTTACATAACCATATGACAAACCAATTTGTGTAAAATCCCTGGACTATCTTTTCCAGAATAAAAAAAAAATCTCTATTGGAGTTTTCATCTTCTTTTATTTCATTACTATATAATATGTATCTTCTAATTGAAAATATATCTACAAATTCTAACCTAGACCTAATCCTCTATTTTTAATTACTCTCAGTCAGAATTATTATAGATTTCAATATTAAGTATTCACAAACATCTTGATAATTTTGTTCTCTTGTCTCTAGCTCTTTTTTGCATTACTGTTCAGCAATAGAATGCCATATTGCTCTTTATTATCCAAGGACAACGTTATCTAATTGTATAGCCTATATATAATTATATTCTTGCCAACATGAAGACAAACATGAGAGAATTTTAATATTGTGTGGCTGATAGAGACAGTTTGTAGGCCTTTGGACTCTTCAAAAGTGTGCTTTGGGAAATAACTGGGAAATGCATTGTTCTGAACATTAATTATAGTGTTTTTGCTCATATAAATACACATTCCTTAGAAAAGAAATTATTTCTTAACCCTCTATTTTGGTTGCTATTGCTTCACTACCTATATAAACCAGAGCAAGACACTCATTTGTAAAAATTTTAAAGTCCAACTTTTCATTTCTTCCCATACACTAATTTTTTTCTATGAATAGAGAACATAGTTGCTTTTCAGATTGCTTGTTTCTTAAGGTCTCTCTTGGTCACTTTACTTTGGAGGGACAGATTTGAATGGTTTCTTAAATAATCACAAATATAAGAGGAAGTTTTCTTTTATTTAAAATAATATATTGGTATTTTTAGTATTAAGTAACAGGCTAGCTTGGTGTTAGAGTGTTAAAAAGTTACTATCTTTTCATAAAAATAGATTTACATTTGATTTTCTTGATCATTTTAAACAAGGGGGAAAAAAAAAGGAAGAGACCACAGTGGTCGGCATAATACTTTAAATGCCATACAGCTGCCTCTGTGAATAGCAAGCTCTTTGAAGTAGAGAATTAATAGTTGAACTATACACCTCAAAGAGCACTCCAAAAAGGTGACTGGTGCCTCTTCCCTCATCTATTTTAAACCATGCACATTTCCAGAGATGCATACACTTGCACAATGATAACATCCCCATCTGGGGTCCATTTCTCCTGACATCTATCTGCAAGTGGAGTTTCCTTTGAAGTCAATGGAATCTCTGTGAGTAAAGCAAAAGAAATTGTTCCAGCATAATAGGCCCGAGGTTCACTCTGCAAATTACTCTTATAAGCAAATAAAAAAGAGAGATAAAATCACAACTCTTTTGCACCTTGGATGGCAGATAAAAATTGAAATAGAAATCTGTTTTGTACATATTTTTTGTCTAGCTATATTTAAAGTAATTTTGACTATGGGAGCCATGTTTTTTTTTTTTCTTGTTCCAGAAATTAGGGTCATCTGAAATTAGAGCAGAGAAATGGCTCTGACATTGTTTCCGTTAGAGATAGCAAACTGGGATGACTTATCCACAGGCTTAGATTTAATTGGCAAGTTTATTCAAAGGTTCAGGACCTCATGAAAGAAGCAAAATGACACTTTGCTTCATTTCCCACCCATGCTCATTTAAACACAAGTTATTGCAAAGAGAAAAAAAACTATACTTATTCATTTGTACTTAGAACCATGACTCAGTAAACAATTATATGAAGGAAAAAGGAATACAGAATACCCTCAGCATTCCTGGTACAAAATATTTCAGATTATTGTTCAGTTGTTTTTCATTCATGTACAAATCTTCATTACCCCATTCGGGGTTTTCTTGGCAAAAATACTGGAATAGTTTGCCATTTTCTTCTCCAGCTCATTTTACAACTGAAGAAACAGAGGCATGGAAAACCCAGGATCACACAGCTACTAAGTGTCTGACGACAGATTTGAACTCAGGACACTGAGTCTTCCTGATTCCAGTCCTGGCATTCCATCCATTGTGCCACCTAACAAGAATCCCATTACTATTGACCCAAAATTATTTTGATGATATCAAGAAGAAAGCCCCAGATAGGTTTTATTATATTTTTGACATAGTATCAGAAAAAGAGAACTATCTTGAGAGTCAAGAAGCCCATATAAACTTGGACACCTCTGAAATCTGACTTGCTCCCTTCATAAACTGAAGAATTTGAACTAGCACCAAATATTCCACAAGTATAGTAGCAGAATGGGAGAGAAATCTGGACTTTTAGTCTGGAACACCTGATTTCAAATCCTGTCTCAAACATGCACTAGATATGTGACTCTGGGCAAGTCATTTTACCTGTTTGCCTTAGTTTACTCTTCTATAGAATGGGGATGATAACAATAATATCTACCCCCTCACCAGGGTTGTTGTGAGGATCAAATGAGATAATAATTATAATCATTAAATTATTTAATAATATTAATAAAATAATTTGCTGGCATGATCATTAATAATAATTATTGTTTAAAATTAATGTCAGAGGCAGGATTTCAACCCCTCTTGCTTCAGAGCCAATACCTCTTGCTACTCTTAGTAGATGATATCTAAGTTGCCTTCAGCTATACAACCCTTTTAACAACTATTAAAGTCCCTTCCTTCTAAAGAAGAAAAGATGCCCAGAATGTATAGTTTAGAACAGATACTGAGAGGTAGATAGTGAGCTTAAACAGGGGCCTCATGTGGGAGTCAATGCACACACAAAATACTTAAAATCATACATTTTTAAATATATGGTGGGTTTCCCATACCAATTATATAAAGCTGTATATTTTTTCTTATAACCACATTTGTTGGGATAGATATAATCCCAGTAGACAAAAAAAATACTTTTTTTTTCCATTTCTCTCTCATTAATGAAGAAGTTTCCCTTCAGGATGACTCTCCAATACTTCCTGTTCTGGTATTCCTTCCTTCTTCTTTATGGAACCCCACATTCTTTTCTTTCTTCAAACCATACAGGATTATACATTTAGAACTAGAAGGGGTCTGAGAGGTCACACAATCCAATATCCCCATTTTACAGATAACAAACTAAGACCCTGATATGTTAAAAGACTTCCCCAGGATTACATAGTAAGTGGGAGAACCATGATTCAAGTCTAGGTTCTCTTATTACAAATGCAAGGGTCTTCCCTCTGCATTTTCTTCTTTTTTAAAAAAAATTTATTTATTGAATTCTTAACTTAAGAAATAAAACAAGCATTTCCTTAGTATAGGGGAAAAAAGATGATTGTACATGAAACTGCAAAACAATTATATACAACTTTCTATTCCTTTTTAATATATAATAAAATTACCATGTAACTTCCCCCCCTCTTTTTCTTCATTCCTTCAATCCCATTCTAGATCCACCTCACTTTCCTATATAAAGTCAACTATAACTAAAATCTCACTTGACTTCCCTTGCCTTTCTATTACAACCCTACTTCTACAATGCTTTGGTATATGTCTGCCTTGAATTCTTCAGTTTATTTATTTTTCCTGAATATTTTGACCTCTATCTTATTTTTTTTCTCTCTCAGATAATGAGTTTTCTTTCTCAAAGAAGGGACCACATCTGCTAGCTGTACTGACTCTTTAATTCCTCAAAAAGCCTAGAGCAGTATGACTAATACTAGGGATACTTGATTGCCAAATGACTCTGAAAGAAGAGAAATAAAGAAAAATCAAACTCACTACCCTATTTTTATAGATAAAAGTATAGATGATGAAGATATAGATAGGAGCTAAGTGACACAGTGAATAGAGCCCTGGGTTTGTAGTCAGGAAGTCTCATCTTTCTGAGTTCAAATTTGACCTCAAATTCTTACTAGCTATGTGAGCCTGGGCAAATCACTTCACCCTGTTTGCCTCAGTTTCCTCATCTGCAAAATGAACTGGAGAAGGAAATGACAAACTATTTCAGTATTTCTACTAAAAAAAAACCCAAATAGAATCACAAATAGTTGGATACAACTGCAACAACTGAACAACATGTGTATATGTATGCTTGTACATACACATATGTATACATATATATAATATACACACATTTGCATATATGTGTGTATGTGCATGAAAATTTGAATCTGCCATGGTATAGTGGAGAGAGAATTAGCCTTGGAGTCAGGAAGATTAAATTCAAGCTTTGCTTCTGACTCCTACTGGTTGTGTAATCCTGGGCAAGTGACTTTTTAGTATGCTAGAAACCTCTCTAAAATAAAAAGGTAATCTGGGAGATCCATTTGTCAATAAAAAAAAAATCTAATCTCTATTCTATTAATATTTTTATTCATATTCTTTTTAAAAACATCACTATCTCTTTCCAATGACTCATTCCTTCCTTCCTCACCCTCTCCCCACATACACACTAAAACTCTACATTATAACAAATAAATACAGTGCACTCAAGCAAAACAAGTCAACACATTTCCATTCTGTTTTTTCTTGTCAATTGTTGGGCTGCTTTGCCAGTGATTGAATAGCTGGTCTGGTTTTGGCCCCTCCTACAATAACAGCATCAGTCTATTAACAAGTGTAACTGTCAACATGGTAGATTACAGCAGCCCCTGATGCTACAAACTGACACTGATTTTTTTCCCTTATGACAGTGTAGAAATGTCTGCTTGGAAACACCATCTCTAGCTTACAATATAGATAAGAAATATAAATAGGATAGCATTCACAGGAATAAAAGAGGGGACAACTGAGTCTGATAGGAAGCACTGAGGTTATAACATACTTCCCGAGATATTATGTGGCTGTCTGTCAGAAGTACTGGTGGTATTACATTTTTTTTTTTTTATTGAGAATGAAGTACTCTGACAAGTCTATGTCCTCAACGTTTATGCAATGGGGACACTCAGGATAGTCCCCTGATCTAAGGGAATATGTGATCCATTAAATGTAGCTGTAGATCATGGTAAGAGTTTTCCTTGCTCCTGATATCCAGACCCCTGGATCACTTCCAGTGGGCTACATATATCCTGCAGATAGTGGGGGACACTTGCCTGTTTGCCTCCTATTAGATAGACAGACAGACAGATGGAGATTTATATAGATTTACACATATACATCCATATATACATGTATATATGTATATATACATACACACATAAATCAAGTTTATGCATCTTAGCCATTTGATTGATCTCTCCAAAACCCACAATCTACATAAGACTAATTTACATGCAGAAATTTAAAAAAATTAATCTGTGCAAAGAACTAAAAATACTTTAGGAGCCAATTACTGTAGGGATAGTTCTGACAAGCAGCTGCAATATTAGCAAAAAAAAAAATAAGATTTTATATGGCTTATAGAAATATTTTTTATTTGCTCAATTAGATTGAGCTTGACAGCTATAGGAAAACTTAACCATGACCAGGGGCCAAAATATGAATATTTCAACCCATTACAAAGAGCTTATATGATTCCAGCACAGCAGAGAGCACTCCTCCCTAGTTAGTGGTCCAACTGTCCAGCTCCATGCTCCATTCATTTCCAAGATCAACTTCCTCTTCCTCTTAAAGAAACATTGACCCTTTCACTAATGCATAGTTGAGGATCACAGAAGGAAGTGCCTTTCTTCAGCCAAAGAGAGTAGGGGAAAGGCCAAAGTACAAGAGCTGTCCATGCATTTACTGTAGATTACACAGTGCCAGAAAGCTTTGGTAGTACTCAAAGATATAAAAGCAGTATGTTCTAATAGAATCCAAAACATTTTGAATAGGAAGGTTAGTTCACATGTTTTTCCTCTTTTTTCCTTTAAATTATAGCCCTGCAATTTACAGCTGCCGAGTGCCTCTTTCTTCTTGATAAAGTAATATCACATTTTAGTTGGGAAATGGGATTCCAGTTTAATTAGAGGAAGAGATAAATTCAGTGCTACATGATAGAAAGAGCTTTGGATTTTAGTTCATGCTTTGCTAAAGAGCTAGCTATGTGACTTTTCACACAGTTGTTTATTTTTAGTTGTTTACTTTATCTGGGCCTCAGTTTCCCCATCTATAAAATTAAATAATTTTGCTAGATTGTTTCTGGTGACTTTTCCAGCTCTAAAATTTGATGATTCAAAAACTTCCATTTTTTTTTTCTTGTTCTAGCTGTGATAATGGAGAAAAACTTGAGTGAGGTAGTATAAATATTTGCATGTATATGTGTCATCATTATTTATACTTCACAGGAATGTTGTTATCTCCAGGCAGGGAACTCTTACCACAACTGAAGTGTGCAAATAACCAGTATAAATTGATAAAAATGAGGAAAGCAAAAATTATAAATATTTCAGGGCATGGTAGAAATTGTATTCTCCCTGGGAATTATTATTTCACACACATTCCACCAGGGATATTACCATTCATAATGGGGTCTAGTACCTAAGATGTATTATTATAAAATAGTTCCTACATTGTAGCTACAGGAAAATAACCTGAAATACTGTATAAACCAGTTTTTACTTAGTTTTGCTTTCATAGAAATTCTGGCTAAAAAAAGAACATGACTAGTAAAGATGAGACATGATTTTTATGAGACTTTTGCACAATTTCATATAAATATTATATGTATTTATGTATCCTGATTTGTTAATAAACATGACAAGACCAATATCTACTAGAACTCTCTTTGTATTGACATCCCCAACCAAGGATTAGTATTTGGTTAGGACATTTCATGCAGGAATACTCCCTTCTTCATCTATGATTCCTGGATTCCAAAGCTTACCTCAATTCCTAGCTAAAATCCTATGTCCAATAAATCTTTCCTAATTCCCTCTTAATGCTTGTACCATCCCTCTTTCGAATATCTCACATTTATTCTGCATAGTTATATCTATTCACAAGATAAATGTCTATAGATATAGTTATCAATTGTAAATAGTTGATTTCATATGATGTCCCCTCCATTTCCATATCTCCAGCACTGGCATATAGAAGGCACTTAATTATTAACTGAATAACTGAAAGTTGATAAACCTGTCCCAGAGATTTTATTGGTCCCTGACTCATTTTCAGCTTCCTGGTTGCCTAAGGTCATAAAAAAAAATCTCTCCCATATTCAGGAGCCTTCTACTTAGTAGGTATCTGAAGATAATTTGAATCACCACACCCTAGATGATATATCTTTGCTATTAGTCAAAGTCCACCTCCCTTTGTTAACTGTTGTTAAATGACTTAAGAGTACTTCATTTCCTACCAAAATTGAACCTGAACTAACAGGGTACAGATGTCAAACCTGCCCCTAACCAAAAAAGGGGAAAAGGAACATTGGAATGTTTTATTATTCAAATGAAATAAGACTTTTAAAACATAATATTCTTCTACTAAATTTTCAGTGGTCATCTTTTCCACCCCGCCCCTCAGATACACTGTTTTATATGTAATGATCATGTTTTCAAACCAATCTGTATTCTATAATTCAGATAGATTTTCTAATATATAAATAAAATCCATACTGACAAATCTGTTACATATTGGGCTCTCTTTTTTCATCAGAAAACTTAGGAATTGGGATAGGAAGCATAAGAAATTACAAAATCAGAAATGGAAAAAAGCCTGTTAGGGCATCTGATTCAGCCTTTATTTCAGGGTAATCTCAAATGCTTTATCCACTTTAGTTTTAAATGAGTGTAGTTGCTAGTCTCTTACCCTTTCATTTTGGAGCCTATTCCACACTCTGGACATAGTAGTTTTCTTCCTTAAGAAATAAAGATCTGAACAAAAATTAAAATAACTTAATAGATCCTCCTGAATGGTCCTGATCTGTAACCTATAATATGATTTTCAAGTGAAACCAAGATTCTACAAAACACCATTTACTTTAATGAATTCTTTCTACATAAAGTAATTAGTTGACACTATTTTTAATTAAATTCGTGCCATAAATACAATAAACATTGTGAATGCTGGTAACAATTATAATAAAAAAGGCAAATGCTTGATTTGTTTTCCCTGATTATTGTAGGTTTTATTTTTAAATTTCAAAGCTATATACTTTCCATTGATGACTTCTCTATATTATATATAATAAATTGTTCTTAAAACAAGTTTCCAGTGTTTTCTTTTTCCTTTATATCTTGTGAGAATCATAAACCTCTTAATCAACTACCTAAGAAAAAGTACTATAATCAAAGGGAAGGAAAGAAGGAAGGAAGGAAGAAAGGAAAGAAAGAACAAATGAATGAACAAATGAAGAAAAGAAGGGAAGGAGGGAGGGAGGGAATGAGGGAGGGAGGAAGATCACAATAGTATATCCAAGCTTAACATTAGTTAATTATTATAACAAAATAGTAATAGGAACATTGGTAGATAGGCGGGGGGGGGGGGGGGAACGACAAACAAAGAAACAGAGAGAGAAAGAAAGGAAGGAGGAAGGAAGAATTTATTAAATACTTAACATATGAAGGCACTGTACTAAATGATCGTGATAAAATTAAGAGTAAAAAAGAAACACTCTTCTTACTACTAAAGGGCCTTACATTCTAATAAGGAGAAGACAATACTCAAAAAGGAGTGGTGGGTATAAGGGTAGCCAATGTAGGCACATAGCTTTAAAGTCATGAAATCAGGAACAGGACTAACAAAGGAATAAAGGCTAACCTTGAGCCCCTCCAAAAAATGGAGGTCCTAGGAAAAATTCATCAATTTGGAGAATGAGGGCATATTTCACAGTGGAATATTCTGATTGAAAAGACCACAGATATAGTTAGATTTTCCAGGGCGAGGAAGTCACAAGTACTGAAGGAAGTGACAAAAATATATAAATATTGCAATCAAGAAGCAAGGAACAGGACCTGAAAGAGAAAAAATATGGACTTTTTAATTCAAAAAATATCAATTAATTACCTACTATTATACTAGGCATTGTTTTTTTCCTTACAAATTGCTGATTAATCCCTTGCCTTGGAGAAAATCACTGCTTACAAATTAAGCTTTATCCAGACCAGGTAGGTAATACTTAGACAAAGGCATTTTTTGCATCAGACCTGCTTCTAATGGAGATGTTTGTTGGCTGACTTCCTTCAAAAAGGAGAGCTGCTTTAAGTCACTGTTGATGGAGCTGTGAACTGGTCTAATCATTCCAAAAACTAATTTTTATATTGTGTCAGGAACTTCACTAAACTAGTCATAAACTTTGACTTAGTGATTTCACTAATAGCCATATACACCTGAAAAGAACATTCAAATAGTCATAAAAAGGTTTCCTTTTATTTTTCTAACAACAACTAGAAACAAAATGGATGCCTGTTGACCAAGTAATGGCTGAATCAATTATGCTGTATGAGTATAATGGAATATGGCACATTAGCATTGTACTATGATGATTATGAGAGATTCAGAGAACTATAAGACTTGTGTGAAGTAATCAAGGGTATTCTAGAGTCAACTCAAACTGTTTCATGGGAACCAACTATCAAATTTTCAGTGTGAGCATTTATATCTCAGAAATTGGCAAAGTTACAAATCAAATCTTGATTGATTATTTTGTTAATTTTCTAAACTAAAGAATGTATTAATAATGTAAATTAAATTTTAAAGTATATGGGGCAATGTAATTTTTTTTTTTTTTCTGGAGAGATTGTTGTTAAACATTTGCTAGCACATCCATTAGAAGTAATTCAAACTTAAGTGAGAAAAGGCAGGACAATATATACAATATGTAAATGAAAAGACTACTTAAAAAGAAATTGAATTCCAAGTTATCATAATGATCAATCTTGGTTCGATAAAATAGATGATGAAATGTATCTCCCTTCTCTGGGTAGATGGGTAGGATCTACAGTTATGGAATATAACACGTACTGTCAGGCATGGAAATATCTATGCTGATTTTCACTTAACTGTTTTCTTTTGTTCACTGGGCAGGAATGAATGGTAGGGTGGAAGAGAGTGGAGTGAGGTAGTAGAAATAGAAAAGACTGTAATATGAAAACAAAAGTTATAGGTAAAACTGTTTTGTAAAGGAACATCATGCTGAACTGTGACCCAGGGTGTTTGTGAAGCATGAAACATCATGCCAAATAATGCTTGATGAATGTTAGGGATATGCCATATCAATACTGTATAATAATGATTTCTCCATGCCATGCACAAGGGGACACTGTGAAGTTGGAAGAATTAGCTTGCAGGTGACTAAGAAGCACTTAATTATTATTACAAATCCCCTACTCTTCTTCTTAAGTACTAGTTGTGCTCTTTTACCAATTACTAATCTCCAAATATGGGAAAGTTATTCATTATTTCTTCTTTCAAACTTAGCTATTATTTATGAACAATGGTACAGAATTCCTGTTGTATGACACCAGAATGGTGAGTCACAAAAAGAAAGTGTATTGCCTTCCTCCTACAATTATGCCATATTCTAAAATGTCATGTTCAATCTAGTTGTTTTCACTAGTATCTTCTTCCTTGGGAGACTATTCTACAGCCTAATTAACCTCCCTGTTACTCTGACATATTTGCTATTTTCCAATTTAAGGTTATTATTCCTAAAAATGTCCCTTGAACCTAAAGTTCTTGATTTTCGGTTTCAACTTCTAAATACATACTCTGTGGTGGTGTAGAACTGGACATTGTGGGGATGCCTATCAATTGGGGAATGGCTGATTGTGAATGGTATATGAGTGTGAGTGAATACTACCATGCTATAAGAAGTGACCTTCATGAAACAATGAAGAACAAAATGAGCAGAACTAAGAATATTGTATATGGTAATAGCAATATTGTTTTCAGAACAACTATAAGAACTAAGTCATTTTGATTATTATAAATATTCAAATTAACTACAAAGAACATATTGAGGAAGACACTATCTGCACCTAGAGAAAAAACTGATAAATATAACTATATAAAGAATGATTTTATATATATATATACATATTTGTGTCTAATAGTAACCATCTCTAGATCAGGGGGCAGAGGGTGAAGAAAAAAGAAAAGAAAGAAATTTTCATGATAACTTTATTATATATTTAAAAGGAATAGAAAATTGTAAATAATAGATTCACAATTTTATGTGTAATTATCTTTTTATATACTATGATTTGGAAATACTTGCTTTATTCCATGAATTAAAAATTAAATATATATAAATAAATGGCCACATATTGCTATCCCTATGAATAGTCTATTTAGAGCAATTATTTCAGCTATTTTAAATTTCTGCATCAATCTATCAATACCTTCAGTTTTGTTACTTGGCTACAACTAATATGTTATTTCTAACACCGAGGTATATTACACAGAGTTGTGTGTTGTGTTCTAAATGTTATCTTATAAGCAACATGAAAAGTATATTTTTTGGGGGAGGGGATAAGAAAAATAGAAAGCACCTTTTTTATCTAAGAGGTTATATTAATCAATCACAACAGAAGACACAATTTAACCTATTTTCTTCCCTTTGCTTTTGCTTCTAGTAACTATAGATTGCAGGATTAGTTTATTTTTATCAAGTAGTCATACTATATTGGAATTTTCATCAAAATTTCTTATGATTTTTCTTTCCACATGTTTTGTCTTCCTACAATATACTCCACTTTGTAGGATTATAAATTCACTGAGTGGACAGACCATTTTTCATCTTAAATTTGTATCCTCAAACCTTAACACAGTGTGTTGCAAATAGTAGGCACTTAATAAATGTTCACTGAATGAAATTGGATTAAAACTTGTTTTTGGTAAATACATCATCTTAAAGTGAAATACATAGTTAAAAAAAATTTCTCTCCTTCTCAAAGTACAACTTCACTAGCACATTTTTTTCAGGCATCTGTAGCAAGGCTTTCTTTCCACAAGACTCTCTTTCCTGATCTCCTTCCATCTTGTCCAGATGTTACTATTCTGGGCTTGTAAATAAAGGATTGTGAAAGTACTTTGTGTTTCTTGAACGCCTTTTTATTTATACAGATTATGAATTATCCCTTTGAGGAGTAAATGAAATCTAGATCCACATCCACCATGAAAATTAGTGGTTGCCTGGTTGGCAGGTCATAGAATGAAATCAGGGTGGGCTGAATCAACAATAGGTCAATGATTAAAGAAAGTACAATTTATTTGCCTTCATCTTTTTATTCACTTTTTGTTTGGCTTTTTAGGAGTTTTACTGGAGAAGGAAAATGAGGTTTTTTGCTCCAGGCAGATACTTTAAGTATGATGGTATTTAAGAATAATGACATGGACAAGTCAACTATAAGGAAGACTTCTACCAATTGAACAAAATTATCCTTCCATCTTTCCCTAGGGGTATAGAGCTTGACTTCTAGTTTTTGATTCAGAGGTGAAAAAGAGAGAGAGACAGAGAGAGAGAGACAGAGAGACAGAGAGAGAGAGAGAGAGAGA
>JAJPUD010001436.1:311367-322170 GCA_023553655.1 Myrmecobius fasciatus | reverse complement strand
GAAGGAAGGAAGGAAGGAAGGAAGGAAGGAAGGAAGGAAGGAAGGAAGGAAGGAAGGAAGGAAGGAAGGAAGGAAGGAAGGAAGGAAAGAAGAAAAGTAGGAAGGAAGGAGGGAAGGAGGGAGGGAGGAAGAATGACAATAATTCCAGCACTGCTACAAATTGTGGGATATTATCTCATTCATTTGACCTCAGTTATCTCATCTGTAATATGGGGATATTAATAGCTAAACTAACTAAAGAAAGGGACTTGACTGACTAATCTCTTGAGGGCCCCTTCACTCTTTAGATCTATGATATTAACCATACCTACCTCCTCAGAGAAAAAATTCAAAACTCAGTAAATCTCTTCTCTCAATTGCCTCTCCCCTATGTGACCTGTCATCTTCATCAGAGAGCTTCTAACTTTATTCCTTGTTCCCAGCTGGATGGAATGCATGCTGCTGATACACCTAACAATGCACTGTTCATGTCTTTCACAGCAGGAGTGGTACTTTGAGTCAAGCCCCCCCTGCTATGACGAATATGAGGAAAGCACTCTCAGCAACATCAGCAGCAGGCAGGCTGGCTGGCAGCAGAGAAGCAGACAAGAGACCAAAAGAAGTAAAGGCAGCTCAGTAGGGAGGGTGGGAAAGGAGGAGATGAAGGACCCAGGGTGAGACACACAAAAGAGAGAGAGAGAGAAAACAGACACAGAACAGAGGCAGAAATGTAGATGTGCAAAAGTAGGGAGGTCATGCCAGAAAGAAACCAGTTTGTTCACTCATAGAGAAAGCATTCCAGTAACCACGGATGTCATCCATGAATGAGAACATGTCTCCTGTCATAAAATGAAGGATGAGTGGTTCACTATCTGCATAGAAGTACCTAAGAAAACACACTTGTGCAGCAGATGTAATGGCATTATTTTTCTCATATACACTGATAATTCTACAACCTTAGGCATATTGACACATAAAAGCATCCTGAAGTGATGTTAACTCAAATTAAAATAACAGAAGCTTACTGAGAACTACTACTGCATTGTGTTGGGTGCTAGATGCTTAGATACCAATTCATCGTGCAAACCAACTTTTCTGAGCCTCAGTTTTCTCATCTCTACAATACTTTCAGTAGATGGTTATGTGATTCCCACCATGGGAACCCATTCAGAACCCCTCTGTTACTTAATATTTAAGTGCCTGTTTGCCTCAGTTTCCTTATCTTTAAAATGAGCTGGAGAAAGAAACAGCAAAGCACTCCAGTATCTTGGCCAAAAAAACAAGTAAAAAAGCAAATATAAATATAAACAAGTATAAATATAAACAAATATAAAACAACAATGACAACAAACAAACAGAAAAAACTAAATGGGATCACAGAGAGTTCCATACAACTTCAAATCACTAAACAACAACCTGTAGTGTTACTAAGGGCACATAGAGCCTGCAGCAGAGTTTAAATCCCTAGCTGTGTAATTCTGGGCAAAAGATTTAAACTCTGTCTATTTCAGTTACCCTACCTTACCCCTATCAAAGCTGACTTTATCAAAAGGAGCTTTCCACATGGGTCACTAGGTGGCTTTTCCACCTTGACTAGCAATTTCAGAACTTGAGAACCTTCAGGTGCACCAGTGATGCATTGGCTGAAATCTACATTTCAGTATCAGTTATTAGAGCAAATATCACTAAGTGTGGCCAAGTATTAAAAACCTCCAGATACTCTTCTTTCTTGCATTTTGTTGTTGCTGAGTTTTTCTTTTATTTGGGGTTCTGTTGTCCTTGACATTCTTTTAGAAGATCTTCAGTCTGAAATTCTAAACCATTATTTTGAATTAATTTTAACAGGAAATAGCTTTTGGCTCTGCCTTGGCCCTGCTGATTTTGGCTATTTGAGTGCAGGCTTGAAATCAGGAAGTCCTGAATTCAAATCCAGCTCAGCTCAAAAATAGCAAACACCAGCTGTTTGATTCTGGCCAAGTCACTTAACCTCTTTTTGCCTCAGTTTCTGTAAATTGGGAATAATAATAGCACCTACCTCCTAGAGTTGTAAAGACAAAATGAGATAATTATTGTAAAGCACTCAGCGCAATGTCAAGCACATAATAAGCACTATATAAATGTTAGCTACAATATATTACCTTAGCTTACTACTAGCTTACTTAGCTGATAAGTGTCAGAGAGTGAAGTTGAACCTAGGTCTTCTAACATGAAATCCCACATCCTGACTCCCTTTCTATACTGAAGGGTTTTTTTTGTTTCTGAATGTGATCTCTTTTTGTTTTGAATTTAACAATCATGAATAAATGCAAATAATCCAATACCAAAAATAAAGTAGGTTTTTACATTTTTATTTATTTTTAATTATTTATTGCTTAATGAAATCAAGAACATCTGTTCCTACAGTTTGAAACCTGTCTTGCTTCTCAGGGTGGTCATGAAGGACAAATGAGGTAATTTATAGAAAATGTTTTCAAATGTACAAAATTATTTTCAATTCTATAGGTGTACTAACAAGATTATCCTTAGAGACCAATGGAGTTTCATAGGATGGTATTTCCACATTCAGGTCTGGCCAAAGACTATACAACTTAGGGTCATCTGTAGTACTTAGCAAAAAACAAATAGTATGTTGCAATAATATAGTGATTAAGACCTGATATCTAGTTTCAACTGTACCACTTTGTAGTTATGTGATGAATTACTTTATCTCTTTAAGCCTTAATTTCTTAATCTGTAGAATGGGTATGATAATATTTGCACCATTACCTCTGAGTTTTGGGGAACAAATGAGATAATATACAAGAAGACAAACCAGAAAAGTATGATATAAATGTTGCATGTAATTATCTTTTTAAGGGATGTAACAGCATGTTGGTCAGTTGTTTTTCAAACAGGTATGACTCTGTGACTCTGTGGTTTGCTATTCCTTCTCCAATTCATTTTACAGAGGAGAAAACTGAGGAAAACTGGGTTACATGATTTACCCAGCGCCCAATTTGAACTTAGGAAGATCAATTTCTCTGAATCCAGGCCTAGCACTCTATCCACTGTGCCGTCTAGCTTCCCCAACTACAAAGTAGTTCTGTTAAATAAGAATAATAACAACACCGCTAATTGACAGGTAGCATGGCACTGTAGAGTAGAGGGCTAGCTTTAAAATTCAGGAAAGACACTTAATTTCTCAATGCACCAGGCAATTCTCTAAGACTATAAACTGCAGAGAAGGCCCTTGCCTGCATTAATAGAGGGAATTTTTTCCCCCAGCACAGGACTAATTACTACCTTACAGTTGTAGTACCATTGAAATCAGAAATCTAAGTCTTTTCCCTACAACCTATATCATGAAATTATTTTGAGGAAAGCCCTCTATTAATTCCAAAGTGCTCTTAATATGAATTTTTATTATTATTCATATTTCCCCAAATACTCAGGGAGAATTACAATTTAACTTATCAAAACAGACAATTTATAGAATCTGAAGAAAAACCACATGCTGTTTATTATTTTCTGTAACATACACTGGATAAATGAATGAACATGCTTTTTGGAGTGCTTACTTTCCACTGTATAATATTTGAGTGACATATATGTAGAGATGAAAAATACTGCTTTTTAAAAAATTGTTTTCTCCTCCCTAGCATCTCTCAAGAAAGGACAATCATTGTAATATTAAATATGTGCTACTTTCTAATCACCTAGGATAAATCTAAGTAACTGGATGTTTCTAAGACTGGCTTATATCAGGATTCTACAAAGCAGTTAGCTCTGAGTGTGTGTGTGTGTGTGTGTGTGTGTGTGTGTGTGTGTGTGTTTGTGTGTGTGTGCACATGCGCATATATATGCATGCAATGCATAATACACACACAAGTTAGACTTAAGTCCTATTTCAACAAATCCCAGGTGACTGACTGGCCTGGAGGGACTATAATATTGAGATTTCAGACCAGAAGAATTTAGCTCTGTGGATTGAGTTTTCTACACAAATTTAGAAAGCCTTTCACCATATGTAGGGTTCCACTATAAACTGATACGCCATTTTCCCTTAGGATCTCAAATTCCACTATAAAACAGGGAGAATGATACAGACACTATTTCTCTATTAGGAATTTAAGACATAAGATAGAGACTTTTTTCCTCTGGAAAAAATGTGAATCTATACTGTTCCAACATTTGGAAAATTATTTCTCTTGTGCTAAAGTAGAAAAAGGAATAGTAGAGACTACCAAAAGGGTAGTAAAATGTGAAGTAGTTGGGTGGAGCCCCACAGATTCCAGAAGTCTGTGAATTTAGAGGTTCCGAAGTTTGAAAAATAAAATGTCTGTTTATTTTGTTCTTAACACATTTCTAATTTGTTTTTGCAGGTCGTTCTTTATTAACAAGGGAAAGCTATTTTTGTATTATTGCCAAGAGACTTTAGAAACTAACAGCCTGATCAAAATAATAACTTCCTGCAACAAACTGAATAGCTGGTTCAAAGAAATTTTATTCTATACCTCTCTCTGAAAATGTAAATTAAGTGGTTTTAGTATTCCTAACATAAAAGAAGAGCTTTGGTAACTTTTTTTTTTTTTACTAAATCAACATGCCCCACTTACTTGAAGGCATTACCTAGTATCAGTATAATAATGTCTCTTCTGTCAAATGATTCTGAATATGATATCCTAAGCACACATTGTTTGCAAATATCTGTTTAAAGTTCCTTTAAAATAGACAGGCAATCAGGAAAAAAAGAAAGAGAATAAGAGAGACAGACGGAGGTGGGATGGGGTGGGTGGAACAGACAGAGATAGAGACAGACAGAGACAGAGATGGAGAAAAAGAGGGAGGAAGAGAGGAAGAAAGAAAAGAGGGAAGAAGGAAAGGAGGGAAAGAGGGAAGAAAGAAAGTAGGGAGGGAGGAAAGCAAGGAACGAAAAAAGGAGGAAAGGAGGGAAGAAATTAAGGAAGGAACAAAGGAAGAAGGAAAAAATAAGAGGGAGGAAGAATGTCTGAAAATTGAAAGATTGATCACAATTCATATTTCAACACATAATAATGATGAAAAATGAATTGGTTTTAGTCATGCTTTTGAAAGTTGATACAAAGTAAGAAATATTTTACTAATAGTGCTACTATATCATTATGGATTCCCCTCCCACAAAAATACTAGAACTTGTATCTCCAGGTTGTAAATTTTTTTGCACTAAAAATGCAAAATCTTCCTCCAATTAAAAAATACTGTGAAATCACTTTGCAGGATAAATTGTAATCTTAAATGATATTATAAAAGGTTAAAAATTAAGGACAATGTGAAATAGCAATGGTTACATATATATATATATATATATATATATATATATATATATACAAAGCCTAACTTTTAAAAGTTTTTTATTATCTACACCACTGAATTATTTAGAAATATGCTTTTTTAAAAATTTTCATCACTGGGGAACCAGCACTATTGGTAAGGGGGAAAATTTAAAAGGAGATTTTTAGTGCAGAAGTAATGAAATTACTCTAGAATTTCTTTCAAAAGTGAAATGAAAACTTAAAAGGCAAGAAATGTCAGTCACCTAATTGGACTGACTCATCATTAATTGTCAAATTATGTCAAATAAATAATTTTATGTGCTTTATAACCATAAAGTCAAAAATAGAGAAAGAGCTAGTCTAGTGATTTTATTGGTGTAAGAAACTCCCAGAGAGTAAACATACTATACCAATACATACAAGTTCCCCAAATATTCTCTAATTTATAACCTTAAAAAGTTGATTATGGCATGAGAAGTTGACTGATTTTCCCTGAGTCACACAGTCAGGGTGTGTGTGTGTGTGTGTGTATGAGAGTTAAGATGTTATTTCTAAACCCACTGTCACAGGCAGCATTCAGCTTTCCTTATAGTTTAGCTTTCTCAGTCTTATGTCGCAAATGGGAAAATCATAGTTTTGACTTCATGGCCCTTTTTTCAGAAAGGTAACTTCTCTTGTTTTGTTTTGTTTTGTTTTTTAGTATGTTGCATACTTTCTTTCAAAGAGCAAGTGTCTTTTAATATCATGGCTGTAGACACTGTTTCCAATTTTCTCTCCCTGTGATGAGACCAGTTGCCAGGATCTTAGTGTTTGTTTGTTTTTAGTGTTAAGCTTTGAATCAGCTTTTATATTCTTCCTTTTCACCTGCATTGAGGCTTCTTAATTCTTCTTTACTTTCTGCCAAGAGAATAGTATCATCAACATATCTGAGATTAGTTATATTTCTCCCAGCAACCCAGTTTTTGATTTATTCAATCTGACATTTCAAATGATTATTAAATAATTATTAAATAAAGTGACAATATACAGCCATGACATATTCCTTCTCCAATTTTAAACCAACCAGTTGTTCCATGTTCAGTTCTAATGGTTGCTTCTTGGCCCACAGGTTCCTCAGAAGATAAATAAAATATTACGATATTCATCTTTTTGAGTACTTGTCACATTTTGTTGTAATCCATAGAGTCAAATGAAGCAGAAGGAGATGTTTTTCAGGAACTTGCTTGATTTTTCCAAAATCCAGTGAATGTTGGCAATTTGGTCTCTAGTTCCTCTGACTCTCTGAAAGCCAGCCTGCTTTTCCAATTATTCTCAGTTCACATATTGCCAAAGCCTTGCTCACAGAATCAAGCCCAAACATACAGATGTGTGAAATGAGCCTAATTATTTGGTAATTTGAACATTTTTTAACATTCCCCTTCTTTAGGATTGGAATGTAAACTAGTCTTTTCCAACCTAGTGATTTCTATTGAGTTTTCCAAATTTTCTGACATGGTGAATGCACAGCAACTTTTAGAATTTTAATTTGTTTAGTTGTAGTTCTATCACCTCCACTATCCTAAGATACATTTGTCTTCATTTCCCAGGATGCCTGGCTAAAGATCAGTAATTACACCATCCTGGTTATTGATAATCTTTATTCTACAGTTCTTTTTTATATTCTTGCCACCTCTTCTTTATCTCTTCTACTTTTGTTAAGTCCCTACCATTTTTATTATCCTTATTTTTACATGAAATGTTCCCTTGATATTCCTAATTTTTTAAAGATATCTTCTGTCTTTCACATTTTATTGCCTTCTTCTTCACTGATCACTAAAGAAAATCTTATCTCTCCTTGTTATTTTCTAGAATTCTACATTCAGTAGGCATTTCTTTTCCTTTCCCTTTTACTTTTACTATACCCTAATCTGACTGAAGTAAATTTTGACTATGACTGACAATGTGTTATTCTTCTATAACTCAATTACTAAAAGACCATCTTTATGGATCACTGGATCATAGATTTGACTTCATCTCTGAACCTCAGAATAGCTGTAGACTTATTAAGCCCAGCAAATTTATTAAGGAAATTAGGTTTATACAAAAAAGAAGACAAATAATCTGGAAACAGAAATAAAAAAAATCTTAATACAAACTAGTCTCATGAATCACACCTGAAGCTCATTCTGTTTTCCAAAGTTCTATGTCATCCTCAACTTTATTTTATTTTTTGCTGAGGCAATTGGGGTTAAGTGAATTGCCCAAGGTCACACAGTTAGGGAGTATTAAGTGTCTGAGACCAGATTTGAACTCAGGTCCTCCTGATTTCAAGGCTGGTGCACTATCCATTGCACCATCTAGCTGCCCCTCAGCCCCAACTTTATACAAAAATTCTATATGATCCCCAATAACACTCCAAAATTTTTTTAATTAATTAATTTTTAAAAAGTTGTGCAGTTTTATTTTTTTAATTTATTAAAGCTTTTTATTTACAGAACATATGAGTGATTTTTCTACACTGACCTTTGCAAAACTTTTTTTTGTTCCAAGCTTTTCCCCGACTTCCCCCCACTCCCACCCCTAGATGACAGGTAGTCTAATACATGTTAAATACGTTAAATTATATGATAAATCCAATATATGTATACATATCTATACAGTTATCTTACTGCACAAAAAAAATCATATCTAGAAAGAGAAAAAAAAACAACCTTAGAAGGAAAACAAAATGCAAGCAAATATTCACAGAAAGCATTAAAATGCTATGTTGTGGTCCACATTCAGTTCCCACAGGCCTCTCTCTGGATGTATATGACTATCTTCATTGCTGAACAGTAGAACTGGTTTGAATCACTTCATTGTTGAAGAAAACCATGTCCATCAGAATTGATCATAAAGTCTTCTTGTTGCGGTGTATAATGATCTCCTGGTTCTGCTCATTTCACTCAGCATCAGTTCATGCAAGTCTCTCCAGGCCTCTCTGAAATCATCCTGCTGGCCGTTTCTTACAGAACAATAATATTCCATGACATTCATATACCATAATTTATTCAGCCATTCTCCAATTGATGGGCATCCATTCAGTTTCCAGTTTCTAGCCACTACAAAAAGGGCTGCCACAAACATTCTTGCACATGTGGGTGCCTTTCCTTCCTTTAAGATCTCTTTGGGATATAAGCCCAGTAGAAACACTGCTGGGTCAAACACTCCAAATGTTTCCATGCCAACTCCCACATGGATCTATCCCTTCTCTGTGGTTTCCTATATTAGAATTAGATCTGCATGCTATCTAGAATGTTTTTAGCCTCCAAACTGATGCCTCCATAATGCAAAGATAAACAATGTGGCAAAATGAGTCAAGAATTGACCTTAAAGTAAAAAAGAATTGGTTTCAAATCCTACATCTAACACATATTGACCTTGTATCGATGGACAAACTATCCACTCAGGACAAGCTACTTATCCACTCAGTGCCCTAAGTAGCTCTCTAAGCATGCAAGTTGTAATCTAAATGTTGGAACTGCATCATCAATATAGGGAGAATCCTTAAAAACAGATACTTGTACCAGTGAAACCATAGGTCCATTTTGAAAACAAACATAATATCAAATATGTGACTATAGTTAGAAACATTCAGAATTTCAGCTTCAGCTTTCCTCAAAATGTTTGCTATCACATAGTAGATAATAGGAAATAAAAACATCTGCCTACCACATGTCCATGTAGACTACCTGTCTAAATTCCTGTGAAACTAAAATGTTGATATATAATATATTTAATTTTTGCCCACTTTATGATTCATACTAGGTGTTCTCTTTAATTCTCATTAACTCTTCTTCTATTTGTTGTTATTATTTTTAGTCGTATTGTCTGAGTACATGTCATAGAGGAGATCAATATAACAATGAAATTTTTGGCAAAAACGGAAAAAAAAAAAGCTGAAGAGTAGAAAAGCAAGCTCTCTAGGACTCTGGTGTCCACAGAGCCAGGTCATACATGATCCATATGAAATTAACCAAGAGTGAATTTGACATTTGTAATGTGTGTAGGTATTAGAAGCTCTCAGGATGAGGTGGTTTGTTCAAGGTAACATGGAAAGTAAATAGCAGATTCAAGGTTTGAAGGCAAACATGTTATAACTGCTTCAAAGTAAGGAATTTCCTTACTTTAGAGGAAATATTTCCTTTGTATTCTTCAATTCAATCCAATAAACATTTAAGTAACTACTATGTACAAGGATTTGTGATTGGCAGCTCATAGCTTTAAAAGTTGAATTGAAGTGCAAATTATATCCTGAAGGAACATATAATATAATATTTAGAAATTTTGAGACTTCCTTGCCTGGAAATTTGAATATCATCACATGGGGGACTTCTTCTCATTAAGACTTTATCTTATCTCCATGTTCTCATGCTGTTAGACTCTTTTCAATGTTTTCCAATAAATTATTCACCATGGGTGTACCTAACATAGCATTGCCCTTATAGTTCTCTTTTCAGTGTGGAAATAACACAGGTGCAAACAGATTGTCCATTGACTATTTTTTTTTTATTTCTTTGCAAGTTTTTTCTAATTATATACAATATGCAGAGATACACACATATATTTTTATATAATATATAATAATAAACCTGTTCTCAGATTTACACATATATACATATGTATATAGATATCTTTAATATAAGTATGACTTCTGGCATTCATTTTTGGTAAGTAATATGCTGCATCTTATTTATACTCACCATGAATCCCTGTTGTCCTTCAGATGATGTAAAATTTTAATACTTCAGAGACTACAGTATTGTATGAACCAGCTACATAGTATCACCAGAGGATTACTTTGTTCTGAAATTAAGATGAATCTTTGTTTTAGGAAAAACCAGAGAACATTAGATGTGCCATTCTGTTCCCCAAATGCAATCTAGACCATTTTCTCCTTCTTGCTCGTGTGGTTTCAATTTATTGCCCCTAGAAAGTGTCTATACTGATGACCATATTGATGAGCATCTATCTAATTGCATAGCAGAGGCTGGCCAGCAGATATTTTCCATTTACCTGGTTTTTCCTGAGTGGATAGTTAGTCTGAACTCTTTGGAGTGATTGAAACATAAAACAACTATGACCAATATTACATCATAGTAAATATAAAGAGAGACCATGAAAGACTGGAAAAAATAGACATCACAACATCATATATAGGGAAAAATACTGAATTTGGAGTCTTAGGGCCATAGTGTAAAACCAGATCTGGGACTTAATGTCAAGCTCTTAACCTATTATAGAATTAAGAGAACAATAGATGTAGATAAGACCTTTGCAAGAAAAGATTTTTTATCTTTCGATGTGGAGAGGGAGGAAGGAGAGGCACTTCATCTCAACTCTATATGGATTTGTAGGAGTATCAGAAAGCAGCCAGAGGTTAGCTTATATAATTTTGATAAGTTATAAAGAAAATAAGATTCTGTTTCCCAAACCCTAAGACGAGATGAGAAGTAGGATGTGGAGATGAGAGAGAGAGAGAGAGAGAGAGAGAGAGAGAGAGAGAGAGAGAGAG
>JAJPUD010001436.1:209856-305057 GCA_023553655.1 Myrmecobius fasciatus | reverse complement strand
TTTTTTGCTGAGGTATTTGGGGTTAAGTGATTTACCCAGGGTCACACAGCTAGGAAGTATTAAGTGCCTGACTTAACCCTGACAGGTCCTCCTGACTTCAGGGCTGATGCTCTATCCACTGTGCCACCTAGCCCTGACCTCAGATTCTTATTAGCTTTGTGACCCTGGCCAAGTCACTTAATCCTGTTTGCCTCAGTCACTCAACTATAAAATAAACTGGAGAAGGAAATGACAAACCACTCCAGAGCTTTACCAAGAAAATCCAAAATGGGGTTACAGTATTAGAACAATAGTATAACAGAGAGATGAAAATGCAGTATATGATAAAGGTATTTACACTAAACTGGTTCTCTAATTCATGAAGAAAGAAAGAAAATGTGTGTGTGTGTAGTTTATGGATAAAGCATGAATGCTTCTTTAACCCAGTGAAAGAAAGATAAATAGTAAATTCATGAATTATGTTAGCCTTCAATTCATTGTAATGACTTTCCAAAAACATTTATAGAGTAAAAGAACAAAATACTTGCTAGGTGTTAGGAGAGAAACCAGGCTCATTTAAGTTAAGTTCTGTGCCTGCCTTCATCAAGCTTCCATGGGAATACGATGAATATAATTAAATATCAAATGATTCATAATAAATATTTCAAGGAGATGCAATTAATTCTCAAGGCATCTTGTCAAAGACTTCTGCTTTGATTACACCTATAATGCATGGAAATGTCACTGAATTTAACAATTTTTTACATTTCACTGAGGTACTCAAAAAGTACCTGAGCTTTGAAGATATATGCCCAGAGAGAAAAGGGAAAAGAAGATTTAGAAAATTCATGAATGGTCTTTCTTTTGTTTAGTCTTTTATTCCAAAAACTAAAGTTTCTTCCTGGATTAGAGATATTAGCATATTTTCACATGAAAATGACATGGGCAAGCTAACCTAGCAGATTATAGTCACCAAAACTTGTTTTTTTTTTCTTTCTTGTTTTTCTTTAGCAAAGGAATGGGCTTTCTTCACATTATCAACACAAATAAAAAGTTTAAAGTATAGAAAAATCTCCCACCTAAGCCAAAGGGTTGTCTTGATTTCAATACAGTGAGGATCTTTACCATATTCTTCAAGTCACTTAAGATTTTTTTTTAAAAAGAGATGTTTAGGGTTAGCTAAACGCCTTAGTAGATAGAGCATTGGTCCTGAAGTCAGGAGGACTTGAGTTCAAACCTGGCCTCAGAACACTTAACACTTACTAGTTGTGTGACTCTGAGAAAGTCACTTAACCCCAATTGCCTCACCTTCCAAAAAAAATGTTTAATTCATATTCCCCCAAAGTGTGATTATATTAATTTACCGTGGTCATTATAGGAAATTAAAGTCAATGCCCAGGTATTAGCATAAATATTTTTTTTTTACTTCTTAATAAAATCAAAAATCACAGAGCATAGGCTTAAAGGACTTTAGAGGTCTTTTGATCCAGCCTCATCATTTTACAGATGAGGAAATTGAGGCTCAGAGAAATTACTTGCTTAGCTTTATATAGCTAGTAACAGAACTGGCTTGAATAAATTAATCAAATTCTTTTCTCTCTTAACCCAGGGAAGAGTTTGGTTCAGTTCCTTGTTTCTAAGGCACTACCTATAATAAACAATATTTTGCTAGTTGTATGGGATTTGTTTTGGAGGGAGGAGGATTAAGTACATTGGGATAAGGGTTAATTTCTCTTCAAACTGTTCATGGATGCCAAGAACCAGAAATTTGGAAGGACAATCAGGAATTATCTGCTCATGACAACATCAGGGGAATTTTGTTTTTTTTTTCTATGCTTTTTTGCCAGAGACTTAATGTTTGATATCCTCCCACCAAAGAGGAAAAGCTAGAGACCTGAAATAATAATTGAATTAACCATGAATTGCTCTGTCAGCATCCCAGGTTCTTCCCAGAGCCACTATCAGCAGATGGACAATTATATAAGTTTGTTTTCTCTCAGACAACTTTAAAGCTTTCTGTTCACTCCTTGTTGTTGGATGGAGCTCATATTTGTATTTGTGGGCATTTCAGGTTGTCTCCCAGATTTAATCTCTGTGCCTCCAGTGACTCCCCTAAAGATTCCCACCAATCCCCCAATGGATGAAGTTCACTTAGTCCCCAGGAATTATGGTTCATAAATGTTTTATTTACCCATGAGTAGCAGGAGTATTTATGCAATGTTACTTTTGGAGATTTTCATCTTTCTCCCACATGATCTTAATCCAGAAAACTGTAAATTGTTTAGACTAAGAACTTAAACATAAGAGGCTTCTAACATAAAAGTGGAGATGCAGAGGGAAAGAACTCAATTCCCTTTTGCCTTTCCATCTCCAGATTCTTCAACTGACTTTAAAAAAAAAACTTTTATTAAATAAAACCAATGTAATCATTTCAGACGACATAATATAATAGACATGAAAGATATAACACAAATCAGATACGGATTGCTTTAGCTGAATAACATAAAAGCATGCATACTTGCATTTGGATTTTGTTTTACATGCACGGGCTGCACACCACAGATTGGCTGATTTGAGGCAGATGTAGCTTTTGGCCGGCAATGCTTACATTTTAGGTGGCCCATTCTAAAAACAAAAAACAAAAAAAAATACAACCTTCACCACCACCCACTCCCAGTCTCCATGCTAGAAAAGTCTTAATCCAAAGGAGAATCAAATGAATTACTTTCCCTCTTTCAATATTTTTTCCCAACTAAAATCCTGACTTTTCTTCAAAATACTTACTTGCTCAAAAGGGAAGTAATCTTACCAATTTAGAACCTTGAAAAAAGGAATGAAGTAATGATACATGTACACAAAAATTAATGAATCAAGGTTTACACTGGGTTCCATCCAATTTTTGAAAATTTCCTCTGCCTTTTCCTAGTTCAGGCCTGGTTCTTACTACTGCCACATCCCTCCTGAAGAAGCATAAAATCCTGGCATGGGGTTTTCAAACATCCCACCATGTTGCAGTATGCCCTTCTTGGAAACTACTGCTTCATTATCAAATTTCCACTAGCAGAGCCCATGAGATTTGCATTCCAAAGCAATGAGGCCTAGCAGAAGTCTGTCACAGCTGATGGTTTCCACAATGTTTTAAGATCAAAGGCAAGGGACATAGGTTGGGGCAACAGGTGTATTTGTGTGGGGGAAGTGGGGGAAGGAGGGGTGAGGAGGGAAAAGGAGAAAATAAAGGCTTTGAACCATTCCACTAGGATGCTGATCTTGTGCTTAATAGGTGTGGGTTGCATGTGGGATCAAAGAGCAGGCTAAGATGTGGGTTGGATTTGATTTTTGACAGAACTAGTAGGCCCATTTGTGAGAGTCACATAGTAATGCCTTAAAGCCATGGCATAATTAGAGTTTACTAGACATGTCTTATTACAGTTGTAGGAGGCAGGTGAGTTAGCACTAATTGCACCTTGTCTAACTTGCACATTCAAATGACTCGTCCTTTTTCTCACATTCCAGTCACACACCATACCAGATCATCCATCTCTGGAAAGACCCTTTTTCTCTATCAACTTCTCACACCTGCCCACCCCCAATGAATAAGGAGCTTTTCCCCGATTCACTTCAATATTTCAAGGATTCAGATTTCATGGATTCTCCTTCCATTAATTCCACCTCCTTATGACTTAGTAGATAATTCTAGAGTTTGGGGGGGACTGAGAAATTAGTCATCCTGCAGATAAGTGGGTGATGAACCTCTCAGAACATAGTGTGGTTGATCATATGATAGCAGATATGCAGTCTGGATGTCCACTTGGAATCTGTCCAGATCTATAGGGCTTGCAAGAACCTCTACTCTACTAGCAGAGATTTTGAGGATATAGGACCCTCTCCATATCAGTGATGAGGTATCATGAGAAGGACTTTACTGGAGACCTTGCACAAAGCAGTTACTTTATAAATATTTGTAGAATTGAATTGAACTTTTCTCACGTCTATACCACATCTTCTTCATGACAAGGAACCTGACAGAATCTGAGAAAAGAGCAATTTGTTGGATTATGTGCTATTTGCCTACATTTATAAAACAGGGAAAAAGTTGTACAAGCAAACAATCATGGATTGTTTTCTATTTCAGTGAAAGGAAAGAACACACAAGAGCACCACAAAGGGCCCCAGGGTCCAAAATATTTAAAATCATTTTTCCCTTCTCTAAACAAAACCAAACTAGTAAAGGGAGATGCAGAAATTGGAAACAGTCTTGTAAAGGAATACTCTGACTTATGTGGTTCTGCAACTAGCATTTGGCACCAAGGGAGACAATTTTTTCAGTTTCCAAATGCAGTTGACCTCCAGTCATCCTTTTGGGTGTCTGAGTTCAGTAATGAGGTGGATGCACCCTGTAAACATTGATTTGCCTTCCTTTCAGGATGGAATGTCCCTAACTTGTGCCAAAACAATACCACTCCAGAAGTCAGGGTGACGTTTCAGGAAGGCATCGTTGTTTTGGTAAGGTGTTGCCTCTGTCCCTATCCTCCAATCCTTGCCAAGCAGATGAAAAGCTAGTCTAATAAAATAAGAAAGGAAAAGATGTTGGAGAAGAGAGGACCTAGTTCCAAATCCTGACAGCTAACCCTTTACACAAGTGCTGAGTGTCATAAGATAGGGAAAAAAAGTGACTGTACTGAATTGTGGGCAGGATGCCAAGTATAAGAGTGGTTGAATGTCCATATTTATTATGGTCCATCTTTTCCACAGTGATATAATCAGCTCATGAGCCTGCTATCCCACAAGGAGTTTCTCTGACACAATTTAGGGCTACAGGAAATTGTGGGGGCAGTTAGAGCTAGAGGGTAAGGGAATTCTCTACTATTTTTCTTCATGTATCTAACAATTTCCATGATTCACTCTCAGACACAGACAGAAAGTCAAGGCTATAATTGAACAATATAACACCAGCAGAAGGTCTAAATCATCTTTTTTTCTACATCAACAAGCTGAATTGTTTTTCTGGCTCAATAAGCAAAATTTTGATGGTTGAGAAAAATAGACAGAATTTTATAGCCAATATGCTAAAGATATTTATATATATATACATATATATTTCAATATAAGAGTGTACAATTAGTATAATTCTAGATAAACACAATCATTGGATTATATATTTAGAATTGGAAGTGACTATGGAGATTATTGAGTCCAATCTCTTCATTTTACAGATGAGGAAACTGAGGAACAAAGCAATTAAATGCTTGCACAGCTAGTCTCTGAGTTGCTACTTGAACCTAGCCCTTTCTAACTCCAAAACCAGAATCTGCTCTATATAGGTGACCTTTCAATAAATTTCAATGTTTCTATGTCATCTTTCTTTTTTTATTAATTTTTTTTTATTTTTCAAAACATATGCATGGAAAATTCTTCAACATCAGCTCTTGCAGTTTTCCCCCCTTCTCCCATCCCCCTCCTCTAGATGGCAAGTAGTCCAATACATGTTAAACATGGTAGAAATATATGTTAAATACAACATATGCATACATATTTATACAATTATCTTGCTGTACAAGAAAAATCAATTCAAACCAGAAAAGAAAATGATGAAGAAAAAAATGCAAGCAAACAACAACAAAAAGAGTGAGAATGCTATGTTGTGAATCACACTCAGTTCCCACTCTCTCTGGATGTAGATGGCTCTTTTGATCACAAGACCATTGGAACTGGTCTCAATCATCTCATTGTTGAAGAGAGCCATGTCCATCAGAAATGATCATCTTATAATATTGTTGTTGCCATGTACAATGATCTCCTGGTTCTGCTCATTTCACTTAGCATCAGTTCATGCAAGTCTCTCCAGGCATCTGAAATCATCCTGCTTAATCATTTCTTATAGAACAATAATATTTCATAGCATTCATACTCTAAGTCACCTTTCAATAAATTACTGAAGGCATGTCCATTTTTAGCCACTTAGCACCCCCTTGAAAATGTTTCCCATTTAGCTTGAATTCTCTCTCCTTATTTTTATCTCCTTGTTTTCAGTGGTTTCCTTAAAAGCCCAGTTAAAAACTCATTTTAACATGAAGCATTTCTCAGTCTACCTTAATAACAGCATCCTCCTTATGTTGATTATATTCCATTTATTTGGTCTCTCTTGCTTTTACAGACTTGCTTGCATGTTGTCTCCTGATTAAACTGTGATTTCCTTGAGAGCAGGGATGTCTTTTTGCCTTTCTTTATATCCATGACACTTAGCACAGGACCTAATTAAATATTAACATTTTATAAATGATTCTTAAATATTTACCAAGTTATAGAGAGGTCATTATCTGCATCACTAAAAAAAGGGAGCTATACAGAAGAATGGACCTTTTCAAATACTGCAAAACATACATTTATTATGTTTGTAAGCACAAAAATATTGAGATTGAAAGTGATCTCCATCTAATAGGCTTAATCTCTTTAAAAGAAAAATTCAAGAAAAGCACAATATGTAAAGTAATATAATTTATTCCATTAAACCCTATCAGTTCAAGTAGCCTTACTTTTTTCCCCAAAGTAAAGAGTAGGGTAGGTTTCTAACAGTTTCTTGCCTTAGAAAACAAGTCAAATTGATGATAATAATGCTATTTTGCCTGCATTACTACAATTCATTTTTTTCTAAATATATCAAAATGCTTTGCCTTCATTAATAGGGTTTTATCTTATGAATCCTCAGCACACCCCTCTGAGGTAGGGAAAGAAAGGTATTATTATTCTAATTTTGCAGTTAGGGAAACTGAAGGACATAGACTTCAGTATTATTAAAGTAAGAACAGTAGTTTTGGTAGAACTGGAATTCTTATCTTTCCATCCCTCCCTTTTTTTTTTTTTTTTTTTTTTCCTCACTGTGTAGGAAGGCTAATCTCTTTGTTGGAATAGCTTTTGAAATACTGAAGTCCTGGCACTTCTGTTCCATGATGAAACACCAAAAGGAGACTTAGCGACAAGAATAACTGAAGCCCAGAAAAACCTCCTAGCTCCCCAAGACTGCACACTTACCTATGCTCAGTGGAGGTGAGCTGCACATTTAGTTTCATTATGGCTGCCTTGTGACTAGCAGGGTCAGGTAAAGTGTTTCCCAGTTCCCTCGAAGACATAGAGCTTTTTGAACTGGTCACAGCAAATTGAATTGACTATATCTTTCCAATATTTTGCCCTTGCTTTGACCCAGCCAACGAAATTGCAGCAGCTACAG
The DNA here is from genome assembly GCA_023553655.1 of Myrmecobius fasciatus. Lineage (NCBI taxonomy): Eukaryota > Metazoa > Chordata > Mammalia > Dasyuromorphia > Myrmecobiidae > Myrmecobius > Myrmecobius fasciatus. The sequence continues at coordinate 297,853 of JAJPUD010001436.1, read as the reverse complement.
AAATTAGAACCTAGAGTTTTGTAGGTTTTATGTTCAATTTACAAATCAATGCTTGAGACTTCTTAAAGTACACAGCTCATTAAGGTTCTTCCAGCTTTGCCTGTTCAATAGTTAATTTATCTGTGTTGTACAAAAAGGAAAATCTAGGCAAGCAAGAATGTATCTGATTTCTGCTTTGGATTATTGTATCCAAGTTTAGACTTAGTCTGATAAATGTTCTTTTTCTGTGTGTGCTTTATAGAGACCCTTCAGGTATGGATTGTCTTGGAGCAGAAGCTCTTAATTCCAAGTTTCTACTCTATCAAATATATAAGAAAAGTGTTGCCTTCTCAGTCAATTTGGCTGCAGGGACTAAGCTATGCCCACAGAATTCCCAAGAGGCTTTAGTAGAAGGGTGTACCTAGTCTACTTCTGAATTAATGAGCCACCCCTGCTGTCAGCTCTGGTTTAATGGGTTTCACCATTCCGTATATTTTCATACCCAGAACAGAAAAGTCATACAAAGGTAACTTAATTCAGTAGTGACCTTTCAGTTCATTGCCTGGCAGTGTTGTAAATCTTGTTCCGTAGCAGGTTTATTCCTTTATCAGCTATTTCCATAGGAGGTTTCACCTTATGTATAGCACTGACTTAAAACGGTTGCAGAAATGATATCGCAGACTAAAATGGCTGATAATCATTGCATTCTATCAATATTGGTGACATTCTATTTCTAGTCATTTTTCAAGTCTGCCATTTTGTTAGACAATCTTTTTAAAAGATTGCATACCCAGAGTCTATATGCTTTCAGAGAAATAGTTTGGCAAAGAAATTCTTTCCTGTTCTTTTGGCTCCTCCCTTCTGATCCTCACTTTCCCCTGAAACAATGACTAAAGCATTCAAAATACAAAGTGGTTATTCTGGGTAACTGAGTTAGATGGCAGGCAGATTGTGCAGTCATTGTACATTCTTTTCTTATACTCATAGATAAAGTGCTGAAAGGGATCTTAGAGATCATATAATATAATATCCTCATTTTATAGGGAGAAAGTGAAGAATCAGAAAAGTTAAATAAATTTGCCCAAGGTCAAATAGGTCACGATGAAAATTCAATTTCTGTGATTCCAAGTTCAATGATTTGCCCAATGCATCATATTGTCACACATCTGTGTTTTCCTATCTTGAATAAATTAGAGATAATTTGGTTTGTATCTGGAATATCTGAAAGGCATAGTCCAGGTGGAAGAGGTGAGATGTAGTGTCATTAGTTAGATATAAGGCAATCCTCAAAGGTGGTTTGCTAAAGTGAAGCTTTGATATAAAGAAAGGACTAAAAGCAAGCATAACATTCTGGGAAGCTTTTTAAGATTTTTTTTTTTTATGAGTGAGAGGAAGTAAAAATTAAAAGTTAAAACTCAAACTTCAAAGGTAGGTAAAATTTGGGGGAATGATAATCATTATGAATTGAGTTTTTATTTATTTAGCTGAGGGGTCATCAACTTTAGAGCCCATGGCACTACATAACATTAATACTGAAGATATGCAAGATAATATGGCCTCAATAGCATAGGAGCAAGTTGCCAAAAGTATCTCTCCACCCTTATATTATATGTGGAATTTCCTCACTGCCATAGTCACTCTTAGAGTAAATTATTATTTAGCAATATGGGTTTTTTAAGCCTTTCAATTTCCAGAAAGTCAAAATATATTGTTTTGCCTCTTTAGTATCCTACCTAGGACACTCACTCAAATGCCAATAGCAATGGGAAGGAATTTTGCCAATAAACCTTAATTTGAAAGGGCGCTTTCTCTGCCTCTGGTGATGATAGGGATGTAAGATATATTCAGAGTGACAGGTATATATTTACACAACACATTTCTAACAACATGCTTGAAGCAATGCATCTCATTTCCCCCAACCTCCAATGCTTTGTAGTCTACCTTCTATGTAATACTATCTAGTGTACTTCCAATAATCATCCTTGAATCAGATTCTAATCACTAGACTACAAAATTCATTAGCAAATGCCACACAGAATATTTGGATAAGGGAATGGCATTTTTGTGCATATATGACCAAGTTAAAAGTATTATTTCATCCTTCAGTTTAATTCATGTATGGTTATATAAAGATTTGTGAAAATTAAAAAATAAATAAATAAATTACTAGATTGCTCCATGTGAAAAGCTTAGGCTGCTGCAAATACAGGTCATAATCCAGTTAGTCCTTTCCCATTCTGTCAAGTCCAATTTAATACAAATATATAGAATAAAAGACAGTAATCTATTTTTAATCTACTGAATTGATAAAATGAACTTAACATTGTGGATCGCAATATGGCTTTAATGACCATTTGAAGACTCATTAGGTAGAACTCATTTGAGGAATTTTGTTATGCCTATAATTTTGAAACCAAGATATATGGCTGAAACCAGAGCTAATGGCCCTGCTGAATTTACTGCTCCTGAAGCAGTACTTTAAAATGGAGTTACTTGCAGAGAGTTTGGAGGGGTTTGCTTTTGTTATTGTTGTTGTTTTTATTCAGAGGGTTCAGAAATAGCCTTTTCATAGAAATAGAAGACTGAAAATAAAATTGTTCAGTAGGGATAGCTATCTATCTCCATAGCTAAATAGTTATATGAGCAATTGACAAAACACATTATGAATTCACCTTAGAAGTCATTGGTGCTTTAAAAATTATACTATTAAACTGCTGAATTTGGGACAGAACAGAGGGGGGTAGCCTTTCATTTAAATTAGCACTAGAGCTTTGCAATTACTTCAAATGTCATTGCTGATATTTGAAGAGCTTTCCAGTGGAATTTTTCTCAGTTTGGGTATTTGGCTGATGTGATTAACCTCTGGGTCCCATCTTGATGCTGATAGATTGCATGATGAAAAAATAGTCTGATCTTTGGCTTTGTAATGAAGTTTAATCTGATAAGGAAACTCTAGTATTAAGAGGTTTTTCTGGGACAAGGCATAGACAATAACTTAAGAATGGGTATTTAATCTCAAAACTTGGGTGGCTCTGCATTAGTAAATTGATTCATTTAGCAAAACTCTTTTCTAGGCCATCTATAAAATCAAAGAAAAATAACCACTAAGCTTTAATTACTCTAAAAGATAAAGTTGCATTTTTATCAAGACCTGTGGTTATATTGCCATCTTGTTAATTAGGAACCAATTCTCATGTAGCTGAGAATTGAAGGTAAATTGGGACATTTGAATTCTTTGGCTTGAACACAAATGAGAAAAATGGCTTTTATGACACAATGCTTAGAAATTTTTTTTCTATTACAGAATAACATTATCCACCATTTCATTGCCTATGATGAGTCCCTGATATTCTCATTAGGCAACCACATCTACAGATTTCAATAATGACCACAGTCTATAAATAGCTATTGGCCGATAATTCTACATAATGAGTCAATGATTCCACAGAATGTGTTATCAAAATGAAATTTCTTTTTTATTATTATTTTTCTATCCTTTGACTCTCATGAAAGTTGATGTTTAATATGTATTCTTTGTACCAGAACTCTGGACATGGAGCCAAAATTAAGAATAAGTGTTAGAAATCTGAAAACAAAACAGCAGTCTGTCAAAGAAAAAGAAATGATGTGGAAATGACTCTCTTTTCTTGGCTACCACTATATATCCAAATAGTACAGTTTCTGACAAATCTCAAACCAATTGTCAGAACTAAGTTCTACTATGATTACACAATATTACTTAGCATTCTGAGGCTTAAAATGATCTTGTAAAACATGACGATTAAATTACAATAACAGAACTCAATAGTATTTAATACCTGTGTGTTCAGAAGGGCGTGTTTTAGAAATTTTGATCATAATGCAATCTGTTCAAAGCTGTTAAAGTATGGATAATTTCACTCAATTTTCCAGTAGGTTTCTGTCTTGAATAAGTAAATAGAGGGTAATGGTTTGTGTCAAAGTCCTTGTAACACTCCATTAAACATGAAGCATGACAATCTGATCAGATGTCTCTTTTATAGTCAGAAACTGACTTGCGACTTTGGGAGTTACTCAGCTACATCAGGTCACATCAGAAGTCTAGTCTTTTTATCTTCCCAAAATCCCCTATAGTTTTTCTTCTGACACATTTAGAACTACAGCATTATGACCTCACTTCCCAAAAAGTAATTGATATAGTCCAACTACTATTCCAGCAATGATACTAAAATTTATCTTAGTGATGACTGACTGCATGGGAGAAGTGTCCTTTACATTTAAGTGGTATTTGAAACCTGAAAATCCTAACATTGCTAAATCTCTCAGTCATAGCAATATATATGAGGTCACTTCAATGTCTGGCTTTGGTAAATTGGCACCAATTCCATCAGAAACTTAGAGAAACCAGTTGTTAAGCACTTGAGAGAAAATGAAATCTATCAACAAATTAAGTTGAATCTGCATGCACAAACTGATTCATCCATTTAAGCTAATTTCAATGCTGAAAAGTTTGTACATGCAAAGGCGTAGCCTCCAGCAACCGGGTGTGTTTGCAACATACACATACACACACATAGAGAAAAGAGAGACAGAGACAGAGACAGAGAAATACAGAGACAGATACAAAGAAAGAGAGAGACTGAGACAGAGAAAAGGAGAGAGATGAAAAGAATGAGAAAGTTTGGCCCTAGCTAAGACAAAATCCAGATGAAATTTTCAATTTTGGTTATACTTGAGCTTCTAATACATTAATCCAACTGCCACTAAAAAATGTTTTAATGCAATTTGAGAATTTTTTTTCATCTCCTGGTTGCAAGTTGCAATATCCATCCTTACTTGAATTTTCCTCTATCTAGAAAAATTAATAATAACTATACTGCTCTATATTTATATTGATTCAATTTTTTTGAGTAACCATCTTGTAAAAGATAAAGAAGTCCATGAATCAACAAATATTTGAGTGCTTTCTATGTACAAAATACTAAGTACTATTGATGACACCAGGTATTATTGTTATTCATCCTTCTTTCTCAAAGAGGACCAATGACTTCAGGAAGGTGATGTCTTGCAAAAGAATTGGTTTTAAGAGAGGCAGAACTGAGCAAAGTTATGAGCCCCACTCTTCCTTCAAGTCACCAAAGTCCAGTGCCAAAACATAGATCAAGACTATTGGCTGTGGCCCAAGATTCAGTAGGATACCTTACCCCCTTAAGCTAAGGTATTTCACTACTAGGGATAAAAAAGATGAGTAAAACGTAGTCCATGCTGTCAGTTTATATAACCTAATGAAAACTCATAATCAATCAATAAGCATTTATTAAGTCTCTGTGTGTACCAGGAACTAGGCTAAATGCATAAACACAGACATTTCTAATGATTTCTCATGACAATCTATGGTTAGAGGGCATCATGATGCTCCTATTTTGCAGATGTGTAAATATGTAAAAATGCCTAGTACATCATGGACCTTAGAGGAAAAAAAGGAAAGGGAATGATTTCATTGAGTTTGTGACTACCTGTTATGGGAAGTCACTAGAATTAAAGGGAATTAAGGAAGGCTTCCTGTTTTTAAAAAATAAGATTTTATCTGGAATTTGAAGTAAACCAGGGAGTCTAAGAGATGAAGATGAGGGGGGGAGAAAACTTCAGGCATATGAAATAACCCGTGAAAAATCCTAGAGTTGGAAAATGAAGTATCTTACATGGGGAGCAGCTAGGAAGCTAGGAAATGTTGCTGGATCATAAAGTACATGAAAGAGAGTAAGATATAAGAAGACTGGACAGGTAGGAAGGAGTGAGGTTATGAGGACTGAAAGGTTTTCAAAATCAAACAGAATTTTATATTTGATCCTAGAGGCAACAGTGAACCATTGAATAGAGGAGGTGGGGACGTTGACATGGTCAGATCTGTGCTTTAGGAAGATCACATTGTAGTGAGCTAACCTTAAAATAAAGGATGGATTGGAAAGGGTTGAGACTTAGGCAGAGACAAAACAGAAGGACACAGCAATAGGCCAAGCATAAGGTGATAAGGGCTTGCACTAGTGGAAGTGTCAGAGAAGAGAAGATGTATAAGAAAGGCAAAGATTGTTTTTCCACAGTCATAATACATTGCAGAAGGAAGAATGAGTTTTCCAGGGATTAGTGGCCATGCCTGTGTGGGGTCTGTGTATGTATGTATGTTTGTTATAGGGACAGGAAAAGACATTTGTATTCATTTATATATGGAAGTTGAAAAATACTTCTTTTGCTTGCTTCTCCTCACCCACTCCATCTTTTTCTTTTTCTTTTGCTATTCCATCTCAGCTAGATACTTTGCTTTTTTATTTCTGATCCCTCTTCCTCTGTTAGTAGAGAATGAAATAGGGACACAAATTGAATCTTAGTTCCATCATCCAAGCCAAATTGAGTGACTTACTTCTTATACCTATTAAAATCTCAGTCAGTTTTTTGAGTCCAAAATTCTAGGCTAATACTATTTTGTCATCCAAAATAAAAATGATCAACATCACATACTTTGTCTCTCATCACAAATTCAAAATGAATTAATTATTAATTATTAAACTGGTGAGAGCAATTTCTGTGAAAGAAATTGAAAATATTTAATATCTCTGTATAATTAGTTCTGAAGCTTCTTTGAAAATTAAAAATAAAAGTCAGTGATTCAGTGGTTAAGATACTCTAAACATCTGGCCTCAGTCTAGGTGAATTATTTTTTCAGCCATGATTTAAGAAACAAGCAAGTTGAGTATATTTTCCTCCTCTTGAGTAGGGTTCCAAGCATCCTAACTGATAATTATCTGATAATTATGACATAGTGATAGTTGTGGAAAGTCACAACTACTAGCAGAAGAAGGAGCCAAAAGATATATTAAAGTCAGAATTATAAAATCAGGCAAATTTTGGCTAATAATGCTTTTAATAAGGGCCCACAGTACCTTCCTTACTTCTCAGGAACCTTTGTGGATATGGAATTACATTCTGATTCAGGGAAATAAGGTAATGATGCCTAATATGTTCAGTTCTATTCAGTATACCCTGATAAAGGAATATATTTTGCAAAGATTAATACTCAAAATGATATTTTCTTAAAATCTGGAATCTTTGTTGTTGAGTCACTTCAATCATGTACTTGATGACCCACTTTGGAGTTTTCTTGGCAAAGATACTGGAGTGGTTTGCCATTTCTTTTTTCTAGCTCATTTTACAGATGAAGAAATTGAGGCAGAGTTAAATGACTTGAGATCATATAACTGGTAATCGTTTGAGACTGGTTTTAAACTCAGGTCTTCCTGATTCTAGAGCTGGGACTCTATCCACTGTGCTACTTAGCTGTCCTCATCTAGCATCTAAAGAAATGTCAATTATCTGGAACATTCCTTTCCATAAAATACTCCATTTCTAAGCATGTTGAATAAGTGAGATATACTTATATTTAAGTATTTCCCAGTTTCCTCAATTTGTCTTCCTAGCCTCAGTGGACATTTCCTTCACTGCCCTCTACAATCTAACCATCCTACCCTTATTGCTATTTCTCACAAATCTATATTCACAAAGGGCACCAATTGCTATATCTTTAAACTAACGATCTTTTCCTGAAAAATGTATTCTTCTTATTTCTACTTTTTTGAGTACTTCCTTTAAGTTGCTGTTCAACAATCATCTTCTACATGAAGGGTCTCCTTATTCCCCATATGATTAGTGTCTTGCCTCTCAAATTGCTTTGCATTTCAGCTGCTTTGTTTTTATATATGTGCATTAATTCTGATCAACACTGTGATCAACATGCAGCCTAAAATTAAATATACATCAAGTCCTGTTCTTTAAGTATAATGGAATTAACAATCACCCATTAAACAAAGATTTCTAGAAGGGATGAGTTAACGTAAACTCCACTGTCAGTTCAGTGAAACATACGAAACTTTTCTGAAGGTTGGGGTTCAGCAAAACCCCAAATTATTCTCTCTAGCACATAACCATGTGTTTCTCTGGGAAACCAGAGTCCATATGGTTCTGATTCCCTCACACATTGATGTTTAGGCTGTGTTAGAGATTTTACAAGTCTTTCTCCCCAAACCTTTTTTCTATTTCAAATGCAGAGTTCTTCTTAATCCAGAATACACCAAATTCAAATCTGAACATGTGGGGATTTAATCTAAACTCAGTGCTACAAATTACTTATTTTAAAAATGACAACTACTAATTCTGAAGCATACAAGACCTGTGGCTTTATATTCATGTACTTTCTATAGACAGGTACAGGAAAACCAATGAGAAGAGCCTTTTTTAATAAAACTCAGAGAATAATGCCATACAGAACAACTAAATTACTTTCTTAAGTCCCACTCTGAATAAGAACCATTAGCATTATTAAACTTTGCTAAAGAAAACATCATCCTTTTTCTTTGATTGGTCAGGGAAATTGTCATTGAATAGTTAGCTTTTTAAGATTAAGTCTATGATTTAAATTGAAAAATTAAGGAAGCTTTGGCCTGAATTAAGGACTTTTAAAACATCTACAAATTTAATAGGAACCTATTGTACCCAGGAGATTTCAAATTCTTATTCCTAATATCCACTGGATTTCAAAAGCAAATTCTAGCCCAAATATTTGGTGTAATTTGAGTTTTGTCCATATCCTATCTTCTTACTGGTTTAAAAAAGGTTTACTGTAATTGTACCCTAGAGAGAAATCATTTCTTACCAACCATAAAACCAGGTGCATAGGAGCTTTCATTAACAATCAACTTTAAACTGGGACTTTCATGGTGGGTCTGTTAGTCATTTGGCTATCTTCCAATTATAAAATAAAATAAATAAGAATCAGCTGTTATCTGATACTTGTAATACTCAATGAAAAAGCATAATGAGACTCAATATGAATTTTAAGAAATATATATAAAGTGTTTGTTGGGCGCAATTGTGCATTCACAGAAAATCAAATAAAAATTGGAAAGTGGCATTTAGTAATAGAGTCATAAAACATTTATGAACCCTTGGGACAATTGCTTTGTGGTGTAAAATAGAAGGATTGACTTGGAAGCTACATAATCACTATTTATAGTGTTTCTGAGTTGGAAAGGCCTCTAGAGGTCATTTAGTCCAACCCCCTCATTTTACAAATGAGAAAATAAGAGGTGATGTGACTTGCTTGAGGTCTCACAGGTAGAAAGTGACAGAGACAAAATCTAAATTGTTTTTTTTTTATTCCAGCGAAGCTGCACTTTACTTCATTAAAAGGGAATTTCTCTCAATGATTTAATTTATATTTTGTTTTATTAATAATAAATCTCACAAAATTATTCTAATTTTCATGAGATATTAAAAGAAAAAAAGGAATGAAAAAATGCAGGTTTCAAAGCATATGAAGGCTATTTTGAAAGAGGAAGTAAATCTATACCAGCTTAAAATATATTACCTAGGATGCTGTGAACTATCAATTATGAAAAAAACATATTGTTTATTTTCACTTACCTAAAAAGATAAGCATTATTTAAAACAAAGGTTTTCTGAGAACTATTTGGTAGTCTTTTTCATTCATTCATTTCTTTAACCTAAGTCTAAGCTCTAGAAGTAGTCTCCCCTTAGTATTTCAAAGTCAACCTTTTCAGATCCTACTTCCAAAGCCATTTCTTTTATGAAGTTTTTCATTTATGTCCTGTCAATGAAGATCTTCTCTTTTTGAACAATGTGGAAAGCAAAAGGGTCGGGGCGGGGGGGGGGGGGGGGGAAGAGAAGATGAAGCAAAATAAAGTGTTAAATCAATTACCATTCCCCTTTGATATCTGTTCACCTTTGGGGTGTTTTTGGATTAACTTCCCTTCTTGTTCCTGTTGATTCTCCAACCCACTAGCCAACTGGCTTTCCTTCACTTATATTGTAGCAAAATAGGACAATACAAAGCATGCATAAATAAACAAACAAACAAATGAAAAAATACCAGATGAGAATATAGTCAAATCTCAGCTATGCAAATTTTGTTGGCTTAAAAAAAATTTTTTCATTTACTTTTGGGAATAGGCATTAAGCCAACTAAGCAGAGATTTTTATAGATTTATGATTCACTTATATGCATAAAACACATAAAGTAATTCCCTTTACTCATTACTGACAAAATCTTCAACTCCTAAAGTACATTTAGTTAGTGATGCCACACTTTTTTAAAAAACAGATATTGGAATTACTTTGGAGAGGACCCAAAGAAATGTCGCAGATATGATTTAGGTTCTCTGAAATTTGTAGTCACAGAGGTTTCAATATACAAGGTGATCACATATGAAGCTATTTGCTGCACCTGCAAGTCAAATAATATGCCACCAGGTAAATGATGATACTTATGACCTAATAAGGGACATATTGATGTAGGTTTAACAACTGACTCTCCAAAACCACAGGACGCACTTTTAAATCTAATATGCATTATTAACATTTCCTCCATCACTTAGTCTACAGAGTCAACAAAACAATAAATCAAGCCCTGATTTGCAGTGTTTGTGGATTTCCCAGGCATTAATGTTCACAGTGAAAATATAGCAATCAGTTCTTCAAAGCCAGAGTTGGCTCCAGCATGTCTATCCTTAAACCTAATCATCCCAAAAATTCTAAAGATTCCCATAACCATGAGCAAACACAGATTAGTATTTTTTCTGTTTGTTTTCTTTTATTTAAAAAATGTATTCCACACATCTTAGTGTGGTGAAAAGAACACTGTATTAGGAGATAAGAAGTCTATGTTAAAATCCTAACACTGCCACAAACTTGGTGTGTGAACTCACACAAGATCTTTTGACTCTCAGTCTTAACTTTTTTAGTTGAGTAAAGTGAAGAAATTGGACTAGAGGGAGGGAGGAAATTTTTATTATCAGTACTTTGGGACTTGAAATTTCATTGACATAGAAAATACCCATTAAGGAAATTCTCACTACCAATGTAGGTCTGGAATCAAGTTCACAATTTTTTGTGGTCCACAAATCAGGTCTACAAATTTTTGATTCATTCCAAAATGACCCAGTTCAGATAAAGCCAGCATGAACCAACTTACAAAATCCAGTTGTTAAATTTCAGTGTGAGCATTTATATGTCAATCATTTGGGAAACGGCTGAAAAAGTTGTGTCATATGATCATGATGTAATTCTAATGTGCTATAGGACATTATGAGCTCCCAAGAGTGAGATGATTCAAGGCAATTCCAATAGACTTGTGATACAAAGTACCATCAACATCCAGAGAGAGAATTGTGGAGACTGAATGTAGGTCAAACATAGTATTTTTAGCTTTGTTGTTGTTCATTTGCTTGTTTTTTCTTTCTTGTGTTTTTTCCCCTTTTGATCAGATTTTTCTTGCATAGCATGACAAATATGGAAATAGGTTTAGAAGAATATGTTTATTCATATGTTGCATATGTTTAGCTTATATCAAATTACTTTCTCTCTAGGGGAAGAAAAAGGGAGAGAGGGAGGGAGAAAAATTTGGAGTACAATGTTTTGAAAAGGCAAATACTGAAAACTATCTTTACATGTATTTCAAAAATAAAATATTATTTTTAAATAAAAAATTATGAGCTCAATGATGTTAGAAAAATATAGACTCACATGAAATAATAAGGAACAAAATGAACAGAACCAAGAGAACATTATATACAGTCACAGCAGTATTCTTTTAAGATCAACTTTGAATGTCATTTTGACATTATAAATACCCAATTTAATACAAAGGACCTCTGAAGGAAGACACTATCTGCATTTGGAAGAAGAACTGATAAACAGAAGCATATATAGATTTATACACATGCACACACACACACACACACATATTTGTGTCTAATGGTAGTCATCTCTAAGTTGGGACAAGAGTGCAGAAAAAAAGGAAAAAAGAAAGTTACATGATAGCTATCATATATTTTAAAGAAATAGCAAGTTATATATAACAAACTTGTAGTTTTCACATGTGATCATATTTTTTAAATTCTACTATATTATAGAAATACTTGCTTTATTTCTTAAAATTTAGAATAAAATAAATAATTTTTAAACAAATATAGCAAATACTAAAAAGTGATGGAGAAAATGTTAATAATATAGATTAAATGTAAAAGTGTTCTGTGGTTATATTTTATTCACCATTATACAACTAGTTGTAACATAGCCACGTCATTCTAAGTAGACATAGTCTAAAAATCACAAAGAGAGAAAAAACTTGCTTGGTTCATGTAATAATTACTTCAGGTAATACAAGTCTGGAGAGATGGAATTGTAGCCATTGAGTAGGAGAGATCTCTTAGAAACAGATTAAAATGTTTTACAGTTTTCACCAACACAATCTACCTGAATTACTGAAGAAGTTCAGATAAGAGAAGAAAGGAGACTAACATGTCCAGGAAAAATTTGCTATTAATAAACTAATGAAACTTTGCTTAATATGATAACTTTCCAGTGAGAGAAGATTGGGGAATAAATGGACTCAATTTGTAAGAAAAGAAATTTAGATAAAATAAGTAAAATGTTGACAGGTACATAGTTAAATTTCCAAATTATTTTACCTGGAACATAAAAATTGGTGACCAAGTTTTGTCTCTTATTTTAATAAAAATTATAAAAATATAATCCATTTATTTTAATAAATGAATATATTAAAATGAACATTAAATGATCAAAACTAAATAATTGCTATTGTTCATTCATGTCTGACTCTTCATGGCTCCATTTGGGGTTTTTATGACAAAGATATTGGAGTGCTTTGCCATTTCCTTTTCTAGTTCATTTTACAGATGAGGAATTGAGGCAAACCAGATTAAAGTGACTTGTCATAGAGCTAGCAAAGATCTGAGACTGGATTTCAACTCCTCAATATGAGTCTTCCTTATTTTAAGTCCAGTGCTCTATCTACTGTACCACCTAACTGCCTCCAAATAATAGCTAGCTTTATATAAATTATTTCATTTAATTCTCACAAGCATCTTGTGAGGTAGGTACTATTATTATCCCCATTTTGCAGATGAGTTAAGTAACTTGCCCTGAATCAAATAGCTAGTGAATAAAACAGAATTTGACCTTTAAGTCTACTTGTCTTTGAAACCAGTGCATGGTGAATTTGACTGCATGGTAAAAGCTGAAACTATTCTGTCCTGAAATTAAAACAATTCTGCAGTCTATCAGAACTCAGTCAGGTGGGGATTTCCACTAATACTAAGTATTCTAATCTAGCACCCATTTCTCTCTGCTCATTATCATGGACCATTTTGTTCTCACTGACTCAGCAGTTAAATTTGGAGGCATCTTTGCCATCTTGTGTTAAGCTTGAGCTGCTTCTTCATGTCTCTAAGATTCAGAACTCACTTTTAAATTGTCATTCCCTATTCTCTTCTGAATTTCTCTATTTCTATCAAGAGTCCAGACCTTCAAGGACTGATACTAACTCCTCTGTCATTTGAAGACCTTCACAACCTGGTTTCAATCTGCCTTTCTAGTAATATATCTTTCCATTTACACACTATTCATTCTAACCAAACTGGTCTTGTTATCCCTCATAGACAACATTCCATTTCTCATCTCTGTGTCAATAAATAAGCTGCTCCCCATTCCTGAAATATGCTTCCTCCTTATATGCATGTCTTAGAATCACAGTTTCCTTCAAATTTCACCCTCCAACATGAAATCTTTCCTTATCTCCTAAGGAATTCATGTATCTCCTCCCCAGGACTCCCCTGTATTTATTTTGTATAAATTTTCTTGTACTTTGTATTTATTTATATATACAAGTTATCTCCTCATATAATAAGTTTCCTGAGGCAAAGAACTATTTTATTTTTGTCTTTATATTCCCCATGTTTAAAAAGGGTCTGTTACATGTAGATGCTTAATAAATGCTTGTTGATATATGATTATAATGGAATACTATTGTGCTATAAAGAAATTATGAGCTCAATAATTTTAGAAAAACATGGAAAGACTTGCATGAGATAATGAAGAGTAAAGTGAGCAGAACCAAGTGATCATTATGTACAGTAACAGCAATATTATTTTAAAAACAACTTTGGATGAATAGGTTACTTTGTCTATTATAAGTACCCAATATAAAAAAAAAACTATAAAAAACACGTGAAGAAAGACACTATCTTCATCCAGAGAAAGAACTGAAAAATACATGTATGTAAAGAATTATTTTACTCTACTTCATATAGCCTCTATTGATAACACAATCCTTTTGATGTATGTATATTTCATGTTGTCAATTGAAATAAAAGCTTTTGGGTATATTTGGCTCTCTGATTCCATTTTAGGTTTTCTTGGCAAATATACTGACATGTTTTGCCATTTCCTTTCCCCCCTCATTTTACATATAAGAAAACTGAGGCAAACAGGGTTGTTACATGTCAGGTTCACATACCTAATAAGCATCTGAGGTCATATTTGAATTTGGATTGTCCCAGCTTCATGCCAGGAATTCTATTCCTTTAGTCATTTTTCAAGTATGTTCAATTCTGTGTGTTTTTATTTGAGGTTTCCTTGGCAAAAACAACAGCAGCAGCAGCAGCAGCAGCAAACACGAAAACCTAATAGTTTGCCATTTCCTTCTCCAACTCATTTTACAGATGAGCAAACTGGAGCAAAGTTAAGTGACTTGTCCAGGGTCACACAGCTTGGACAGATTTGAAGTCTTTCTGATTCTAAACTTAGTACAGTATCCACTTTGCCATGTAGATGGCTCATCCACTTCCCCACCTACTTAAACATTAGGATCTCACATGCAAGCCCAAAGCTACCTAATGCACAGTAGCTGCCTAAGAATGTAATTAACAGGATGAAAATGACTTTAAAAATGTTATATACTTGTGAGTTGATTTTGTTTTGTTTTGTTTTGTTTTTTTAATTCAAAAATTAGAACTGGAAGGGATATTTGGATAGAATTTCCTCCAGTTTTAGCAATAAGAAAAAATGAAACCAATAGAAGTTTGAGAATTCAGGTGCTTTGACTTCAAAGTCAGTGTTTTTTTCTCCTATATCATGCCACAAACAGTGCTAATTTATTAATATGCATATAGGTGGATAGATGGTTCTCTGATTTTTATTGCAAAGAATCAAATAAAATAGGAGCAGAAATAAGAAAGAAAAGAAAGTAGGGAAATAATGATGTGATATCTAAGTCAAAATCAAGGCCATGAAGAAATAATTATAAAGATTATATTTGTAGAAAGTTTTATAGTTATAAGCACTTTACACATCTCATTTGAGGTAAGCAATATATTATAGGTCAATCAATGAGAACTAGAATGATTTGGATTTAAGGAATGATCCTTAGGCAACAGGTTGTGTCGCCTCACACTCAACTTCCCTTAAGGCAGACAATGTAATGAAGACTATATGTCCATTTTACAGATTAAAAAAACTGAGATTCGGAGGGGTTAAATGACTGCCCAAGATTGAGTAGATAGCAATAAACAGAATTAGAACTAGAATCCAGGTCTTGAGATAGACTCTCTCTCTCTCTCTACTATATGGCAACTGCCTTTGAAGGCAATGAATGAGGTTATATTTATATTACTCCCTATCTAGCCTAGTATTCTGCACAGAACATATGCTAATTCAGTATTACTAAATGATGTCAATGTCCTGATGAAAAACGGAATTATGATCCAAGCGTCATGGAGACAAAAGAGGTATGACTGGCTGCATTTTTTTTTTCCTTGTTTCATTGAGATGCTAGAATTTGGAGTAGAAAACAAACCCATGAAAGGACAAGTGCATGTAGTTCCGTTTTAATCAGAATAGAAGAGAAGATAGTGATCCAGAAGCTGTGTTTTGAATAGACTGAAAGAGAGAAAGGTGAAATTCAAGGACGTGGAAGAAAAATAGTGTAGATTTAGTTATTTTATAGCTTGTCACACATAAAGATGACAAAATGTTCACGCCAAGAGTATAAACTACTTCTTTTTTTAGACACAGTATATTTTGAGAAAAGAACAGACAGTTTTAAAAGCACACATATCCTAACAATTTTCTAATAAATAGCAAACCATAGCAGCTGGTATGACATTGCACCAGCTTCTCAGTGTCTGAACTTGTATAGTAAACTGAGCATTCGGGTTTACTTCAACAAACTCTTGCCTGCTAAAAGTGGAGAGTTTGACAGCTTCTTAGAAATGTTCCATGAGCCCTAATTTATGGGCAACAGTTGGTAAGTGAGCATGCCAATTAAACCAAATAGTGAGTGTTAATTCATTGACATGGTTATTTCCATGCAGAGAAAGAAAAAATAGTTTAAAAATGCAAAAAGCAAAATATTTACCAGTTGAATATTACATCATTTATTAGATTGTATTTCTTGATCACTCACTAGTAATTGTTTACTGAGAATTTCTCTTGCACAGCAATTTATACTTTTAGTTAGAGTCCACTCATCATTTGCTCTGACACTTATTTCATTTAGAGTTACAATCAATAGAACAGTAATTTCCCAAGAAAGCCTTTTCATGCAAGAAGCATGCAAAATTATCAAATAAATGAAAATAGCCATCATGAACTGTTGAGATCCACGGTGTCATTTCAAATTAATCTCTATAAGCCACTTTAAACCTCTTAACAATAGCTGTAATACTTTCTCTCTTGTTTCTCACAATGGAAACTGAAAACATTGCTTTGGTAATAGTATGAATTGAGGGAGTAACCCCTCCACCACAAACCCTCAAATTAGAGGGGGAGTGGAGGGAGGGAGGGAGGGAGAGAAAGGAGACACAGACAGACAGACCTGAGAAAGAGACGGTGCCGGAGACAGAGAGAATGAGAGAGCAGTGTTCTATTGTTCTTTTGAGAAGCATTGTAAAAGTAACATACTACCTAATGTGCATACCCACTATTCTCCGGGAGACAAAAATGCATGTATTTCTAACAGGAAGGCCCTGCCCAGCAGATAAGAGAAGGGAATTATTTTACAGTATGCTGTAGTTAAGGAAGTTAAAATTAGACTATTAGTCACTATATTCCTTCTTTGTATGGGGCATTGTGTGCTTCAAACATTGTATAAATAAAAGCAGTCTTGATTTCTACTTAACATGACCCTCCTTTTCTTCATTTTAATTAGCACAGGCAAAGATTTTTAATTAAAAATTTAGGATGGGTTTCTGAAGAAATTAAAAATTACAGGAGAATATTAATGAAACCAAAGTTCTAAAAAAAAAGTCTTGAAACAAATTAAGAGAGAGAAGAAGAAATATGCATATAGGAAGTATTTCTTTTTTTTTGAGATCAGCTGATAAATTCTATTCATTCACTAAGGATTGTCATTAGCATAGTAGGGCAGCCTAGCAAATGAATTTTAACTAAGTTTTCAGATGAAGTCATTGGGATGTCTTGCTTAAATCACTGTATAATTCTAGACAAAGAAGTGGAGCTTGTAGGTTCAGCAAAGATCCCGGAAACCTAAAAACAAAGGGAAACTAGCCTGTGATTTTTTTTAAGGTGAGTCTAGTAATCTTTAGACTCTGGAGGGGCAATATATTATGAAACAGGATGTGGTTCTTTGGACTTTATACAATACATAATACTAACACTATTAATAGTAACAATGATAGACATTTGAGAGATAGTATTATATAGTATATAAAAGAATAAATCTCAGAATCAGAAACACATATTCAAATCTGATCTCTGACTATGGTTTGCTTGGACAAGTCTTTTAATCTCTGAAAACCCAAAGCATTTCTTTAAAACAGTTTGCTACAGAATGGTTGCTGATCTTTTGTAAAGAGTGCTTCCAAATAGGATGTTTGTTCCTTACACCAATGATAACAAATACCTAATACAAAAACAAAATAGAACAAAAGCAATGACATTTATATGTTTCAAATTTTGCAGAGTTCTTTATTTATCATTGCTGAGTTTTACAACATTCCTGTGAGTAAGTCATTATATTAAGGAAAAAGTGATTCTAATTTTCTGGATTTTAAGTTTGAGGAAGATTTACAAGAGCTGTTCCTGCTAGTGCTTTTCCCAGACTTGATCCTTCCCCTTAGAAAGTAGAAATCACCAAGCCCAATTATCTAGAGATATGTAAAGTTGATAGGTGAAGCAAGTTAGAAAAATTCAGTTCCCCAAAAGTAAACAGGTAGCTAATCACATTCTTTTCTGTCAAAAAAAAAATTCAGTATGGATTTATGAGGGAAAAGGGAGAGGTTTGGAAAAATCAACATTCCCTTGCATGCCAGACTGTGGAGGACATGCCCTGTCTCTTAGGTCCTCCTTTTGTGCAGAAATATTCTGGAACAGTAAACCTGGTTTATATTTGTCAGGTGAAGAAATCCAAGGAAGGAATAAGAATCAAGAAAGTAAACCTTCTGGAGAGTTGTGACCAAAATTTATTTTTTTAATATTGTAATTCCTTAAGTGGTCAGAAGATATAGACAAGTATACAGACATAGATATAACCTATGTGTGCACATGTGTATGTGCGCATGTATGTGTAGACAAGCCATATGGAAAGTTGATATAACTACTTTGGGTCATCATATTTCCTAGTATCTGACTAAAAATGATGTAACATTTAAAAGTAACTTTGGCCCAATTTTACACTTTGTTCTAATAAACATCTAAGTCCAGTATTCCAGGTGAATGGCAGTTCGAGCTATTTAATATGCTTACAAAATCCATGTGACAACCTTCTCCCAAAACAGCAAAGCAAGCCAGTACAGGAGACTCCCACAATCCTTGAGGTGTTTAAGGTGGTGAAAGATGGAGTTTTGAGCATGACCCAAAATGTCAAAACTACAAATTCTATGTTGGGTGATAAAGAACTGTTATTCCTTTGAAAGGGGGAAGAGAAAACTAAAATGAAAATTGAGTCCCGGAAATAACCAGGTAATTTAGAGCTTTCTGTATAATCATCAACAGCTAGAATGATAATACTTTAATAGTATATTGTATTTAAATAGCACCTTTCAAATACCATCACATTAATCTACACAACTTGTCCCTGAGGTAGGTAGAGAAAATCTATTATACTCATTTTAGATGAGAAGATTGAAGGCTAAGTAGAGAGTAACTCGACTGATAGATGGAACTCTGATGTTCTATCTGTTATGCTCCATCTCTTCCCCACCAAAGTGCACTCAAAAATGAGTTGACTTCAGGTAGATTTTTTCAATACCTATATGCCCCCTCATTTGTTCAGCATCTGGAATTTCTAAAATAGCAAAACAAAATTTTCTAAAACTGTGCTGCTCATAGTCAGTTTGTGAACTTCTCTCTCCTTCCTCTTTCCCCATATTTTCCTGATCTCCTCCCTCAATAGTAAAGTGGTAGTCTTGAAAGAAACAATTCAATAACAATGTAAGTAGAAAGAACAACAAAATTTAAAATGAAAGCTCTGTAATTATGATGACCAAATTTGGCACTAAAGAAGAAATATAGGAATGTTTCTCCCTCCCACCTTTGCAGAAATACTGTATACTATTTATTGTGAAACTTAGTTGGTGTGTTGATTAGTTTGTGAACTATTGTCTTGTTCTCTTTTTGATTTTTTGTTAGAAATATGGATGACACGAAGTGAGGAAAGATGTACTAGACAGTAAAGGTGATGCAATAATAAGATGTAGCAATATACTTTTAAAAAGAAATTATTTGAACCAACAAACATTTATTTAATACCTTTGTGATATAAAGGTAAAATCCATTCCTTCAAAGGGGTTAACAATATGAATGATGGATCAGGAAATTTAGGGTAGATAGGTAGTACAGTGGATACGAAGTTGGGAAGGCATCTTCCTGAGTTCAAATTTTACTTCATACACTTAATAGCTGTGTGTCCCTGGACAAGTAACAGCCCTGTTTGCCTCAGTTTCCTCTTTTGTAAAATGAGCTGGAGAAGATAGCAAAGTACTTCATTATCTTTGCCAAGGAAACCCCAAATGTGGTCACAATGAGTCAGACATTACTGAAAATGACTAAACAACAAATCATAGACTTTAATTCTAAAGCAAACTTTAAAGATTACCTAATCCAATAACTCCTTTTGACAGCAAGGAGATAAAGGAATTTGTCTAAGGTTACACAGGTGGGAAGTAATAGAGCTAGGACCTAGGTCTTCTGACTCCAAATCCAATGTCCTTTCAGGGAAAGTACAAGACAGAGGATGATAATGCAATGGGAAGATCCAGGCAAAATGTGAGGAAAGAAAGATCACTTTCAGCTTAAGCAAATGAGATCTCACCCAGAAGACGGCTAGAAGATCATTAGAACTTTTTGGCCCTCAGTTTATTATTCAATTGTGAAATGAGGGGGTTTAAATATATGCCCTTTAAGGTTTTTTCTGACTTTTAAATCTACTATCCTGTGATCTTTTGGGGACATCTAAGAGTAGGAGGAAGAAAGAGGAGACAGGAGCCTGCAAGACAGAGAAGGAAAAATCCAAGAAGTAGGAGAACCATGAGCATGGAGAGCCATGGAAACCAAGGGCAGAATAATCAAACAGAGAAACACCAACAGTGTCTAACATAGTCTGATATAGTCAGATGGTATAGTGACTAGCTAGCTGGACTTAGAGTCAGATAGACGTAAATTCTCCAACACTTATTATTAAATGTTTCTTGAGGTTAAAAAATACCATCTTACCTCACAGGATTGTTGAGGGAAAACAAATGATATAATATATGTACAGGGATTTGTGAAACTACAAATGTCAGCTATTATTAGAGGCTACAAAAAGTTTAAGGCAGATATAGATTGGGGGGAAAGACCATTAAATTTAGCTATGAGATACACAAAAATAATTTGGGGAAGAGTAGTTTCAATAGAATGATTGGGACAGAATCACTTTTAAGAGATAGCTTTTAGAATTTTCATTAAAATGCCCTTTTTTACTTTATTTTAACTTTCTTCCCCTCTTTTTCCAGTATGGTAGCCCTTCCACCTCTAATTTCTTTTCCAATATTATCAAAGTAAAATCACATTATACCCTCATTCTTTGAGTATACCCATAGTATAAATATAGTTCTCAAGAATTCTTTCCTTTTTACCTTTTTATGCTTCTCTTGAGTTTGTGATTGGAGGTCAAATTTTTTGTCCAGATCTGGTTTTTTCATTAGAAATAGGTGAAATTCTCCTGTATCATTGAGTGACCATCTTCTTCCCTGCCCATTCTAGATGGATAACTTATTCTTGGCTGTAATCCAAGTTCCTTTGCCTTTTGGAATATTTGATTCCAGGTCCTTCGATCCTTCAATGTGGAGGCTGACAGATCTTGTATGATTCTAATTACAGTTCCTCGGTATTTGAATTGTTTCTTTCTAGCTGCTAGCAATATCTTTTCCTTGGTGCGATAGTCCTGAAATTTGGACACAATATTCCTTGAGGTTTTAATTTTAGGGTCTCATGAGGTGATAGTTGAATTCTTTCAATGGCCATTTTGCCTTCTGATTCTAAAACATCAGGGCACATTTCTTTCATGATTTCCTGGAAGATAACATGTAGGTTCTTTTTTTCATCATGGCTTTCAGGGAGTCCAATAATCCTTAGATTGTCTCTCCTGGATCTGTTTTCCAAGTCAGTTGTTTTTCCTAGGAGATATTTCATATTTTCTTATATTTTTTCATATTTTTTGTTTTTGTTTGATTCTTGAAGTCTTATTGAGTCATTCACTTCTATTTGTTCAATTTTAATTTTTAAAGTATTATTTTCTTCAGTTACCTTTTTTAGCTCCTTTTGTAACTGGCCAATTGAATGTTTTGTTCATTGCATTCTTTTTCCATTTTACCAATTTTGTTTTTCAGTGAATTGGTGTCTTTTTCATATCTCTTTTGCAGGGCAGTATATCCTTCTTGCACTAATCTCAATTCATTTCCCCATTTTAATTTAAATCAATCCATTTTTGTCTATAATGGTACAGTCATTTTAACTTAAATTTATATTATGCTTTAAGGTCTAAAAAAATATTCTCCTCACAACAAACTTGTGAAGTAGCATCTATA
The DNA here is from genome assembly GCA_023553655.1 of Myrmecobius fasciatus. NCBI lineage: Eukaryota > Metazoa > Chordata > Mammalia > Dasyuromorphia > Myrmecobiidae > Myrmecobius > Myrmecobius fasciatus. The sequence continues at coordinate 275,939 of JAJPUD010001436.1, read as the reverse complement.
TTTTTAAATTACATAATTTAAATTACATAAACTACATTTGATTAATATAACAATTTTTCATATACCAACACATACCAAGCACTGATATGCTTTGGGATGATAAAAACATTGAAGACAAGAGGAAGCTGAAGCTTACTATGGTTCACTGCCCATCTAAAATGTCTATAAATATTTAAAGCAGAATTTGAACCCAGTTCTCCTGACTCCAAGTCCTGTGCTCTATTCTATTGGCACTATTTTTTTAACTGAGAATAATTCTAGACAAGCAAGACATATGTACATCTGGCTTAGAATATAATTATCTAAGCTAAAATTTAGTTAAATCTTCCTATGTCCTGCAAAAACATGTGGAACTCTTCAGCTATAGTAAAAACTCACTATTTTAGATGATCACAGAGCAATAAAGCAGTCTGGATAACTGAAAAGTTTGAATTAAAGAGTTTCTTTCGATTTAGGGTCCGTTTTAATAAATGGAGGGGGTGAACTATAAACAAATTATGTTACTAAAGTCCTTAAACTGCCAAGTATCCCATTTGTACTGTTGCTTTGTCTAACAAATGTTTTCTTCAAAGATAATCACAGGAAAGCTTCAACCTAAAGAAGATTAAATTAGCAAAATCCTCAAAATTACTAGGGTCTGAATGTGAAATCTTTTTAATAACCTTGGCTTCCTTCTAGGAGAGAATTGATCTTTCAGATTTTTCAGATATAATTGTGGCCAATGAAGAACATATAAAATGACCATTTTTTCAACTCTATAATGCTTTAAAGTTTCAAAGATGAAATTCCCATTTTAAATTCTAAAGCTACATGTAATATATAAATACATGTAATATATAAATTCAATTTTAAATAAATGCAAGGTATCACTAATTACCTACCATTTACTTATCATGATATATCATATCCCAAAATGCAAATATGGTCATAAAAAGATTGGATGTGAGAGCAACAAAACACTATACTATCAGGTAAGAGCAAATTTTCTGCTTGCTAATATATTGTTTAAAATCACATAACTCCTCTAGTAATATAAATAGAGATAAAAACAAATATCAAACTATATTGAAGAAATTTTCTTAATACCATCAGCATACTAACAAGAGAATTTGTTTAGAAGGAAAATTCAAGTATTATCAAGTTTAAGGTTGACTATTTTATCAATTTTATTTTCTTTTCTATTTAACACTCATTAAATAATAGGCACAAGAATTCAAACCACCTAACACTCAGAGGCCTCTTTTAGCATTATGCCAAGGAGTCCTTCTAGAATCTTGGAGAGAATGCAGGATCTAGAGTTAGGAAGAGTAATGTTCAAATACAGTCTCTAAGATGTAATAGTTGGATTACTCTAGGCAAGTTATATAAATTCATCAATCTTCCTTCTTCATCTGTAAAATGGGAATAATGATATTCATAATAACTAATTCATAGGATTGTTGTGAGGTTCAATGATATAATGTATTAAGTGCTTTGTAAACTTTAAATATAGATTTTATATAGAATATTCCAAAATTCTTAATAAAATTTTAAGTTTTAACAGTTTAAAATTCTACTAAAACTTTATAAATATTTATTTATATTTATAATATATATTAATATAATAAGAAAAATTATTAATGCAATGATTCCAAAATTAGTCAACACTTCATACTCTGATAGTACCAGATAAATGATGTATTACTATGTATCATGTGTACATATATATTTCTACACATATATAGTATATAAAATTCTGTGTATATGTAAAGAACTATGTGTATGGCATTTATTTATCAGGATAATTGTGATAAGGGTACAAGATAAGGTTAAATGTGATTTTATTGGAATAGAGAACTCATGAAGGAATAAATTCTATCTATTAACTCGTTAGAATCTTCTTGAAATCTATACTTTTAAAGAATTGCCTAAAGGACTAAGAGATTAAGTATCTTCCCCAGTGTCAAACAGTAAGGATTTGTCAGATGCAAGACTTTAAGCTAAATTCTTGGCTTTGAAGGCAGCTTTCTATCCAGTATACCATGCTGCTTATCCATATGACTCTCTCCTCATTTGTACATTACAGAAAAAACCTTGAATCAGAAACTGAAGGAGTCAGGCAAGACCTAAATGGTCCAGCAGGTAACAAGGATCAAGTGAGTCAGTAAATCCAGAAACTTAAGAGAGACTGAATTAATCAGGATCAGAAACTCAAGCAATGAGGCTGAGCAACAGAGAATCAAATCCTGAGTTGGCCAATGGAAAGCTATTTGGCATAGACCCAAGAGAAGGAGGTCAAGAGTCAGGCAGGTAAACTAAAGAACCAGGTGAAAGGTGGATCAAATGGCCAGACCTGGGGTAGTCATGAAGTCAGTGGGACAGAAAAGACAGGGCAAAAGCCAAATCCGATGGCTTGTGACTTATAGCCTTAACCAAATGAAGCAGTCTGATAACTTTTCTTGCTTTTGTTGTGGTAGGAATGAATTTGAGCATGATTAGCTGGGTCCTACAGATGGGAGCAGATAATTAGGATCACCTGGCTGTGGTGACTGATGTGTGGGTAGGGGAAGCAGCAGTTTCTGGCATGTATGTTCTGTCATATGGGATCACCTCATCCAGAAAAGCTTTGGGTACTAATCCACCTTGGATGGAGTTCAACTGGGACCCACCTTATAGTGAATTCCTCTTTATAATGTGTAGCATTGTTTTAAAGATACAGCAAATGTCTATCAACATATTAGAAATGCTTTGTAATATTATTGAGTCTGCAGCGTAGAACTAATAAACTAAAGCATACTATATAGCCAGATTTTATGGTTCAAGAGACTTGTTTGAACTTTAGTGTACCCAGATCTTTATAATGACAAGTCATGTAATAAGGTGGTTAACTAGATGTGTGAATGCACACATAGTATGTGGAGGAAGAGAGAGGTCAGAATTAAGTACGAAGTTAATATACTGAAGTCATGCATTCTTGAAAAACCAGCTTATGAAAATGGCTATTAATTTTTTCTCTTTTTGAAATTAACAAAAAGTCAATGATAAATTGATAATGATAATGACGATGATAAATAAGCAGGTCTTACTTTTTACTTTTTTTTTCAGTTTTACATGCCATCTTCTTGTAAGGTACTCTTTTTTTCCCCCTCTTCTACAATGTTCTCCTATTCTGATGCCTAAATATGTTTCAAAAGTAATCTGTAGTCCTTGATGGCTATGCCAACAGAGCAAAGCTATAAAACAGGAAAGGTTTGAGTCCACAGCCAGTGACAAACTGTGTCTGCTATTAGAGGCCCAGCCTGGATAATCCCAGAAAGACTAAGTACAGAAGATTAACCAATGAATTCTTTAGATATGGCAATCTATGAACTTGATAAAAATACAAAATGAACTTCAGTTCTATACAGCCTTCTTCCTTCTTCAGGCAGAAAAGGAGGAGAATAGTGTTAGTTCCACCATTCTTAGACTATCTACAAACGTAGATTTGATTGTGGGTATTTTTTATTTAATTTTATTTTTTGTGGGCACTCAATACACAATATTTGTCCAACAACTTAGAAACTGATATACTAATGAAGGAACTTGATCATGCTCATCTTAAGGAAGGCAAGGGAAAAGAGGGAAAATAAATTTACATTATAATTTTATTATATGGTAGAGCAATTTTGTTGACTGGAATAGCAAGTTGTCCATAGTAGATTTACAGTTTCAATATACAGTCATCTTTTTTATTTTTTTATGTTTTAGAAATGTTTTATTCCATAAATTAAAAATAAATTAAATTAAATTCAAAGACAAAAAATGGTGAGGAGGACTTGTGGCCTACCGAGAGGAAAAATCACAGGTTTTCTATAACATGCCAATGAATTCATTTGGGTTGATTTCTCTGTATCCCCAAAGGTAACAAGAAGCATCATTTCAAAAACAAAATTGTTCCTCCATCTTGCAGAGTTCATAATGAGCGTAAACAGACATCATGAAGATTATTGAAGCTTCTACTCTAATATCTGTTGCAGATGATATAAAACATAGTTTCTATGAAGTACTTAATATGTTACTCTAAACTAAGTAAACATATTCCTTGATACTAATGATATAAATTAAACAGCAAAGGACAGTAAGAACTATGGAAAATGTAATTTAGGACTAAAAGGAAAGGGAGAAAAAGTTTATAGAATACTAAGAATCCTTGTAGCTACATATGATGAAGGAAGATTTTTTTTTCTTTCAAAAAAAGAATCCAGTTAATCCAAGAATCACTAAAAGACATCAAAGGCACAAGCAAGGTATAATACATTATTTGGCAAGAACTACCAAGCAGAAAGAACCTTAAGTACAGGATCAGTGCCTGGTTAGAGGCACCATTGTATACTGATGATATAGAGTGTCACATTAGGAGTCAGGAAGATCTAAGTTCAAATCTATCCTCAAATACTCTGTGATTCTGGACTAGTCACTTAATTTTTTATAAAGATGAGTTTCCTCATCTGTAAAATGAGGATTGGGGATTCAACTTAATGGACCTTAAAGTCCCTTCCAGTTTTTATTTTATGCTCCTATTATCATGAGCAATTTACTTAAATTCCTTGAATCTTAGTTTCTTCGAAGGTTAAATGTTAGTAATATATACCTCACAGGGTTTTTTAAAGGTATAATTATATAATATATCTAAATTATTTGTAAAACTTGTGAGAAAGTATATGACATACTGAATGAAGAATTGGTCTCAGAACCTGGAAGACCTGGATTCAATTCTGTTCTTATATGTGTGTATGTGTGTACATATGTATTTGTGTGTACATATATATGTGTGTACATATATGTATGCATGTATACATGTGTGTGTTTATGTGTATGCACACGTGCACTATGTGACTCTGGACAAGTCACTTGACATCTTAGTGTCCTAAGCAACTCTCTTACATTGTAAATTGAATAAAAGGCACTGATTTGAATTTTTAAAATTTCTTTATTAGAAATTCCCTGTATCATTGAAATCACAGGTACAATCAATCCTATCCTAATCTTTGGGAATGTTAAAGTACTACCCAAATAACCATCATTTTTATTCTTAGAACCTAAGGCCATCTTAAAATCTCTCTTTAATGAAAGCATCTGCCACACAAATAAGAAAAGTTTTCTGAGCAATATGAGCATGGAAATATAATGTTCAATGAGTGTAACATAAATCCAGTCATAGAACAAAAAGATGCATTCATACCTAAAACATTCACTAGTTTCATAGAGAAAGTCTTATGCAGATCCCAAATAGAAGAGTGAAGAGTATTTTCTTTATAGAGAGTCATCCCATGGGTTTTTGTTTTTTTTTTTTTTTTTTTACCATTACTAATAAGTGTTTGAATTCCTTGGGAAAAAAAAAAGCTCACCATCATTGGGACTAGCACCTCTGATGTAAGGACTTGCTGGAACTCTTTTCAGAGATGCTCATCCATCTTTGATGACCACCTAGCATTCAACTCTCATCTCTGGCTCCAAGAAGCTATAGCATGCTTAGAAGCCACACCCCAATAAAAGCATCTTGGCAGATGGTCTAAACCAAGTTAAAAGTAACTGATAGATAGACTTCAAGCTTATCAGTGACTTAGGGAGCATCTATTCCAAGCAGGTGAAGACTTCTTCCAGTGGATCAGACAGATAAGAAAATGTGTTCCAATGTCTATGAAGCAAGCCCTTGAGAACTCTGAGAATTTGGTCAGGCATCAGACACCAAGGACATCCACTACATCCCAGACCATCACCAGTCATCCTGACTTTCATCTGGCCAGTGGACTTCAATGACTCTAGAAGAGAGAATGAAACCAACAATTGGTTGAAATCCAATCTATGCACAACTCAAGACATCACTTTGTCATAAAATTGGTGCTCTTTGGGGGAAGGAGAAAGGATGAATGACATGATTCCATCTCTCCCTGTGTGCCATTCCTTCTTTTAGGTTATACATATATATTCATTTTTTATATATTTTCATATGAGTCATGTTGAGACAGAAAAATCAGTACACAAGAGAAAAATCTTGAGAAAGGAAAAAAAGACAGGGAAAAAAAATAAAAACAGTATGCTTTGATCTTCATTCAGTCTCCATAATTCTCTCTCTAGATACAGATGGCATTTTCATGCAGTGTTTATTAGAATTGCCTTGAATCGCTGAATTGCTAAAAAGAGCTAAGTCTATCATAGTGATCATCATATAACTGTGTACAATGTTCTCCTGGTCCTGCTCACTTTCTTCAGCATAAGTTCATATAAATCTTTCCAGACCTTTCTAAAATCAGCTTGTTCATCATTTTTATAGAACAATAACATTCCACTATTTTATATATCATCACTTATTCAGCCATTCCCCAACTGATGGACATCTACTTATTTTCTAGTTCTTTGTCACCACAAAAAAAGAGCTACTACAAACATTTTTGCACATATAAGCCCTTTTTTCCACTCTTTTATGATAACTTTGGGATACAGACCCAGTAGTGGCACTGTTGGATCAAAGGGTATGCTTTATATGTTTTATAGCCCTTTGGGAATAGTTCCAAACTGATCTCCAGAATGGTTGGATTGTGCCACTCCTTTTTTTTAATTTAATTTTATTTTTTTTTTTGCAAAACATATGTATGGGTGATTCTTCAACATTAACCCTTACATAGCTTTCTGTTACAACTTTTTCCCCCCTACTCCCCACCCCTCCCCTAGATGGCAGGATATCCACTACATGTTAATTATGTTAAAATACTTGACAGATCGAATATATGTATACATATTTCCACACTTATTGTTGTTCAAGAAAAATCATATCTACAAGAAAGAAATATCAGATAAAGGAAACACAATGTAAGCAAAATCAATCGAGAGTATGAGAATGTTATGTTGTGATCCACATTTCACATCCCTCTCTCTGGGAGTATATGGCTTTCTTCAGTGAACAATTGGAAGTGGTTTGAAACATTTCATTGTTGAAGAGAGCCATGTCCATCAGAATTGATCGTCATATAGTATTGTTGTTGCCATATATAATGATCTCCTGGTTCTGCTCACTTCACTCAGCATCAGTCCATGCAAGTCTCTCCAGGCCTCTCTGAAATCATCCTGCTAGTTGTTTCTTACAGAACAATAATATTCCATAACATTCATATACCATAATTTATTCAGCCATTCTACAATCGAAGGGCATCTATTCAGTTTCCAGTTTCTAGCCACTACAAAAAGGGCTGCCACAAACATTCTTGCACATGTGGGGCCCTTTCCTTCCTTTATGATTTCTTTGGGATATAAGCCCAATAGAAATGCTGCTGGGTCAAAGGGTATTGTGCCACTCCTTCTAAATCTATCCTTCACTCTCATGGGAGTCTTTAAAATGTTCAATATTTCTTCAAGATAATTTTAAAATCACTTTCTTGCCTTTTAATTCTCAACCTTGTAGTTCACCAATTCAACTCCAAAGTTTCATCAACTCCTGAATGTCTTGCACTCTCTTTCTATCACTACTCTACCTTTGTTGTGAGGATCAGATGAGATAATAGTTGTAAAACTCTTAGCACAGAGCCTGGCACATAATAGGTGTTATGCATATGCTAGCTATTATCATAATTATTATCTTAAACAGTACTGGAGGAAGTCACATAATACTCCTTCCTCTGTACCAACTACTGGCCTCTCCAACCTCCTTTTAAGTTCCATTTAAAATCACTTCTTTCCCCAGAATTCTTTTCCATTTCCTCATAATTCTTATCCCCTCACCGTTAATTATCTCCTATTTATCCTGTTTATAACTTGCTTTATATGTATATTTGCATGTTGTCTCCCCCCAAAATTGTAAGCTCCTTGAGGGTAGGGACTGTCTTTTGCCTCATATTGAATCTCCAGAGCTTACCACAGTACCTGCCACATAGTAGATTCTTATAAATAGTTAATTGATATTAAAAACTGGAAAAACATGAGTATGAAGAAATCGTTTCAAGCTATTCTATTATGATCCAACTATGAGAGGAGGTCTCTATCTGAGGTGGAGAATGGGGTTCCTTGTCCACCCTTGCTTTTTTCCTATGGATTCATGGCATTCAACTCACCTACTTCAAGGAGCAGCTACAAACAAAAAGTTCCAGTCCTGGTGCCCTTTGTACATGATCTTGGATGGAGCGTGGCAAACAAGCCCAGTTCTTTGGATATTCAGTGGGAAAGATCATGCTGCCAGCAAGGGGGTCGGGATCCATCATTCATATTTTAATAAGGCACAGAGTACTAAGGCAAATGGCAAGGATTCAATTTAGGAATGGCGTGAGAAAGAGACAGAACATAGAAAGGAGCGCATCTCTTATGTAACTGTAGATCAGAGTTGGGAGCACTCAGGCATGATGGACCCATGGCAGGAATAGGAGTGCTCAAGGACCAGGGTTTCAGGGTCCCATTTTTAGAAAATTCTAGTGGTAGGGGACTGCCTAACACTAATCCAGGGCATCTTCGGGTTCACTCATTAACAGAGACAGAGTCTGCTACTGCAACAAAGAAGTCAATGAATGGGGGCTTTGCTGGCTTTTTCTAATTTAAGACATCATCTAAATGTAGTCTTAATTAATTTGGGAGATAGTTTTTGGAAGTGGCTTCTATGTCTCCCTTTATACTTATAATTCCTATTTCTCATTTACCATTACCCAATAGCAGTTGATTACATACCCCTTACAATACTAACTGGTGGAGTAGTTATAGGAACCATAACAAGATAGAATTTCAACCAACAAGGATACAAAAAGCATCTAGTGAAACTTGTTTTATTTTGTTTTGTTTTCATTTATTTATTGAACTAAATACAAAATAAGAAAAAACATAATAGAAAAAAAAGACAGAAAAGGAAAATTAAAAAAAAAACAAAATAAAACAAAACATTGTCATGGGCCCAGCAGAAGACCAGGGAGGATTCAAAATATATAACAATAAATTTCCATTTCAAGAAAACATTTATGATAATAAAGAAAATTATATTCCTGAGTGTCCCATATTTTCTTTGCTTCCTTGTAGGTTAGCCTTTTGTTCTCTGACCTTTTACTTTATTCTTTTTTTACTCTTTCATCCACCCTACTTCCCTCTAGTAGGCTACAGTTAAGCATATATTTTTAATGTGTATAGATATAGATATAGATATAGATGTGTGTATTCACACAGAGAATCACAACATATACATAGAACTACATATATACATACCACATATACTCAGACACACACCACACACATATGATATATATGTATATATACATATATATGCATTTACCCATGCATCTAAAACAATATTATTATGACTGACATATAATGTAGATTTCTCTCTTGATTGAATCTTTAAGTTTGGCTTTGTCTAAGATCAGTGATTACTATTTATACTTTTTTTCTAATAAATTCTACTCCTGATCCTTGTAGTGTTTGCATATATCTCTTATTTTCTATACCTATTACTTAACCTCCCTCTACCTATGGATCCCTCCCCTTTCTTCTCCCCTCTTTATTCCATTCCCATTAATCTACACACCTTGTCCCACTACCATAAATCTATACATCTCTATACTCTACCTTATCCTATTTTCTCCTCCCTTTTTTTTTATAGATTTTGGAAAGTGCTGTACCCTTCATGATATATATAAAATGAAAAGCCATATAAGTACTCAGAGATTGAGGCATGATTTTTTATAAGACGTCAGTGTCATAGGGGAAAATTGGTCAGTTTACCTTTTTAAGTGAAATGTGAGTTATTGAGAGCCAAGAATCTCTTATTTAAACAAGCATAGGTGACAGAGGCTGAGTATGGCCTAACACTTAGCACAGTGTCTGGCCTACAGTGGGTGTTTAATAAATGCTGATGGTTTAATTGATTGAAAAGATAGAAGAACCTAATGGAAGGGTAAAGAAACAGTAGGAAATCAGAAAAAGCAACTGTTTGAGATATTTCTGAAGAAACCTAAAGCAGACATAGATAGCTAATAGTTCTATTACTGCTGATTGGTTGGAGATAGCTTCAACCTCATTGGGCAAGAAGAGTTTCAGTTTCAAATAGTGATCTTCATTGTTACCTAGAGTTTAAGATGTTTAAAGCCTATCAAAAGCACAACTTGCTTGGGATATAAAAGTGAGATATGGAAGACACTAGCATAGGAACACCCAACCTGGCATACTCATATCAAAGAAGGTGCTGTACTCTCTGAGCAAAACAGAATTTCAGTAGCTCAAAAGAAACATTAGATGCACAAATTTATAAACATCTCTGCTTCAAATGTTCATATGGACCATTTGTGCTCAACCTGTAATGGAACCTTCCAAGATTGTATTGGCCTGATTGCCCACAGTAGGATGCAATGTACCTTGAGCCTGACATAATAATGTCATTTTGATCCTCTTTGAGCATGAAGGACAACAACTAACCAACCAATAAAAACATAAAGGCAAAAATACCTAAGAACTGATTTGGTTGTTTTGCCTTTCCCAGAGAGTCAACCTGAGTTGTTTGCTGAGAACTCTGTTTTGATTCCCAGTAGCTTCCTAATGAGTAGTGATCTACCTGAGATAGCCAGGTGAAAAACTTTGCATTTGTCTGACTTAAAGATAGCTGGCATCTAGTTAAGACATTTTCAATGCTCCCTTTTAAGGATGACTATAAATTGAATGAACATGTAAATATTACAATAGGACAAATATAGAAAGGTAGAAGACTGGCCCAGTTGGAGATCTGAGAGGACAAACATGACTAATTAGCAGAAAATCAATTTCAAGTAGAGCAGTTATAGTCTTAAAGGGGTACAAATGACATCAAAGCTTGCAGTTCAGAATTGGAAGTGACCCAGAATATTTATTCCTATGAACTCAAATTGTTGTGCTTTTGTTTTTGTTTTTAATAGGTATGAGTGCTGTTTTTTTGTCAAAAGTTTTTCTGTATCTATTGAATAAGCATATGATTTTTGTGTGTTTTGTTATTGATATTATCCATTATGCTGATAGTTTTTATAATATTGAACCAATCTTGCTTTCCTGGTATAAATCTGACCTGATGTTAGTTTATTATCCTGGTGATAAATTATAATCTCTCTGCTAATATTTTATTTAATATATTTACATCAATATTCATTAGGGAAATTGATCTATAATTTTCTTTCTCTGTTTTGGCTCTTCCTGATTTAAATATCAGCAAAATTGAGCATATTCTTTCTTTCTCCCTGAAAGAATATGTTCAATTTTGCTGGATACTTAATTCTTGCTTGTAATCCAAACTCTTTTGCCTTCATATTCCAAGCCTTTGGATTTTTTTAATTGCAGAAGCTCCCTGGTATTTGAATTATTTCTCTCTGGCTGCTTGCAGTATTTTCTCCTTGACTTGATAATTTGGGGATTTGGCTAGAATATTTCTTAGAGCTTTCATCTTGGGGGTCTTTTTCAGGCAATGACTGGTGGATTCTTTCAATTACTACTTACCCTCTGGTTCTAGAATATTAAGGTAATTTTCCTTGATAATTTCTTGAAATATATTGACCAGTCCAAATCACTATTGGAAATGCAAATTAAAACAAGTCTGAGATACCACTACACACCTCTCAGATTGACTTAGATGACAGGAAAAGAAAATGACAAATGTTGAAGGGGATGTGGGAAAACTGGGACACTAATACATTGGTGGAATTGTGAATGGATCCAGCCATTGTGGAGAGCAATTTGGAGCTATGCCCAAAGGGCTATCAAAATATCATACCTTTTCATTCAGCTGTATTTCTACTGGGTTTGTATCCCAAAGAGATCTTAAAGGAGGGAAAGGGATCCACATGTGCAAAAATGTTTGTGGCAGCCCTTTTTGTAGTGGCTAGAAACTGGAAACTGAGTAAATGCCCATCAATTAGAGAATGGCTGAATAAGTTATGATATATGAATGTTATGGAATATTATTGAACTGTAAGAAATGATAAGCAGGATGATTTCAGAAAGGCCTGGAGAGACTTACATGAACTGATGCTAAGTGAAATGAGCAGAACCAGGAGATCATTGTACACAGCAACAAGAAGATTATACAATGATCAATTCTGATGTATGTGACTCTCATCAATAATGAGATAATTCAGACCACTTCCAATAATCTAGTGATGAAGAGAGCCATCTTCACCCAGAGAGAGGACTGTGGGATCTGAGTGTCAATATTTCAGTCAATATTTTTGCTTCCCTTTCAACCTACTGACTCTTTTTTTCATAATTCTTCTGCATCACTGTCATTTCTTAATTTTTTCATCTATCTCTCTTATTTGTTTTGCCAAATCTTTTTTGAACTCTTACCAAAAAAACTCATATTCCTTTCGAGGCTTTACATGTAGGTATTTTGCTATTTTTGTTCTCTTCTGAGTTTGTATTTTGATAATACCTGCTGCCATAGTAACTTTCTATGAAAAGAATATGAAATATTCTTTTGGGGTTTTGATCACTTTTTAAAATTGAACTCTACTCCTACAGCACAGGGGACACTGTCCTAAATTTCTTGTGCTGGGAAGCACATGCTTGTTCACTGACTTTCTATGCTGAGGCCCAAGGTGGTAGTGGCTGCAGTGGTCCAGTCAAATTGAACCTATTATGCCTTGGTTCTGGGGTTCACAATTTACCTTCTGAGCAGGGACCAGAAACCTCACGGCTAGCCTGCTGTGACACTGGTCTGCTGAGTCAGGACTAGGGGCCTCAGTTGCTAATTTCTACTGAGGTTAAGAGTCTCCCACTGGCTTACTGCACCACGGCTACTCTGGGCTGTGAATGCAAACTTTCCTGAAATCTTTCTAAATTATCTTGAGTGTCTTTTTGTGAATTCTGTCACTCCAGATCTATTCAGAAGCTTGATTTAACATTGTTTCTAAGGGAAACTGGGAAAAGCCCAGGTAACTTCGATTTCATCTTGATTCCCTTATGTTTGTTCTGCTTGCACAAACGTCACCACATGCACAGGCAATAAGGATTGTAAATACACAGATATATAAACCCAGAACATTTCCATCTGTATTCTAGGTAACACATCATAACTAGATGAAACTTCTCCCTTTAAATGAAAATGGTTTCATATATCACTAAGAGAAAACACTAATTCTCTCCTCTTAGAAAGTTCTAGGAACTGCTAATAAAGACAAGTAAGATTAACACTCAGCCAGTAGTAGTAACACTGAGGAAAGGCTATAAAAAACAATCATTCTCTCTTTGTGGCCACATCTGGCAACCTTACATAGATTTACACATATGCTAGAATATCCAATGGTATTTTTATGACATATTATTTTTTCTTTTTTCACTAATAAGCAATATTGGAAACTTATATCACACCTTTTCTAATAATGTACACAATAATATAATCTCCATATGGATCACATATATTTTAACAGAATTACAGAAACTCTTTCGTATTCTCCCAGACTATTAGCCCTGCTCTGACTATGTTTTCTTGCCTTCTCTATTTTTACCCTCTAGTTAACCAGTCCAACTCTACACTGTCCTACTCTTAAATCTCTTTTCCTTTGTTCTTTCACCATTCATACTTAATCAAAAATCTAATTGTGGATTATCTTCATCCTCTACTTTCTTCAATTTTGATCATGTACTGCAGAACATTCCTAGAAGAAGTTACAGAAGGCTATTGAGTCCACTACAAGTTTGTATTAATTAATCTCAACTAGGGCCTTAATGCAGTGAGACATTTATTTTATTCTTTCCTAATTGATTATTATACTCCCCACAACAGATGTTCTAGTAGCAAATCAACAACTATGTGCTAGACATTTCCAACTGGAGATCCCGTAAGCATATTAAATTCAGTATTTCCAAAACATTATCTTTCTTTCCAAATCTTCCCTCCTTCTTAATTTTCCTTCTGCTGTTGAAGACATTATCATCTATAGAATTGTGTGAACTAAGAAAGCCAACCTCAGTCATTCTTAAATTGTCACTGGTTCTCAATCAACTTCATCTCATCATCCTTGTCTTATAATCAATTAGTTGCCAAGTCTTGTTGATTTTACCTCAACAATATTTCACACCCTTCTCTCCACTGATACCAACACAACTCTAATTAAAGCTTTGATAATTTCTCATTTGGACTACTGCAATTGAGGATATAAGTTTTAAAAATTGGGATATGCCCAATAAACTTTGAATGAAAAATGCATATTCATGCAGAAAAAAGACCTACATAGGCTGAATGTTGTTCAATGTACACTATTTTCACCTTTTTTTCCCCTTCTTTTTTTTCTTTCTCATGGTTTTTCCCTTTTGTTCTGATTTTTCTCTTCCAACTTGACTCATATAGAAATATGAATGTACGTGCATAACCTTAAAAATTAATTTTTAAATTCAAATTTTAAAAAACTATTTTTTAAAAAATTGGGAATATAACTTTCTCTGCCTCTAATCTCTCTCCTAACCCAATCCACCCTCCGTATAGGTGCAAAAGCAGATTTTACCATATCACTCAAGAAGTTCCAATGACTCCCAGTTACCATGAGGATAAAATATAAATTCCTCTTGTCTACATTTAAAGCTCATCATAATCTGGGTACAATCTTCCTCTTCAGGTTTATTAAACATCACTCTCATATCCTTCACATATCCTTCTTTTCAGTCAAACTGGTATGTTTGCTTTTCTTTATATACAACATTCCACCTTTTGTTTCCATTTCCCAGTCTGCTCCCTGTGTCTGAAAGGCACTCCCCTCTCATATTCACCTCTTAGAAATTTTGTTAAGGCTGAATTGAAGTCTCTTCCTCTGCAGGAAGTATTCCTTGATCCTCTAGAAGCAAGTATCATCCTTACTGGTAATCATTCTTTATGTACTTTACGTATACTTTGTAATTATGTTCATGTTGTTTCCCCTGATAGAATGTGATCTCCTTGAGCAGAGAGCAGTTGCCCAGTTTTATCTTTGCACCTTCAATGCCTGGAATAGAACCTGACACACAGTTTGCCCTTTGGTGGTTTAATGAATGCACTCCATTTTGACTTAAGGGTCTCTTTTTCCCTCATCTTTTACATCCTCCTTAAATTTCATTTTCCTATTTTTCCTATGTTTTTTATGTTTATCTTTCCTTAATTAGCATCTATAGTTTATTTTATTATTTAACAGAATGAATGCTAGTTTAACAAAAGAAAGACAAATACCTAACTATGTAGTTACTTCTCTTAGACACTTTCTCTAAAGGACATGATAATGGCTAAAAATAGCTGACATTTACATAGCATTTTTTGTAAGACACTTTATTAAGATTATCTTATTTCATCCTATACAACAACACTAAGAGGCAGGAGTTATTATCTCCACTTTACAAATGAGACAAAGTGAGGCAAACAAGAATTAAGTGACTTGCCCAGTGTCGAACAGCTAAAGAGTATATGTGGTGAAGTTTCAATTCAGATCTTGCTGACTAAATTCTAACACTTTACTCATAAGGGTCACCTAGTTGCCCTATAGCAGAACTAAAGATAGAAAAAATTATAAAAAGCAAACTGAATAATAGAAAAAGGATAGTAGTCAATTTTTTGTATGTAAGTGAATTATTTTGCCCAGATTATCTAATTTGATTATTTATTGCATAATCAGTAAATCAATCTTTACTGCATTTTTATATGGCCTTAGTCTCTAAATAATGTGCACTTACATCTTTCTGTTGATATCATCTCCTTAACCATCATTTTTTCCCTTTTTATGCAGTTCAAAACATTATGTGCATGTATATTTGACTATTCTGCAAACAATTTACTAGCATCCAGGATTAGAATGATTCAAATAGCAGCTCTCTTCCTGGGAATTCCATATCAGTTTCCAGGCCCTTCACCTAGAAGCCAACAGTGCTACAAAGAAAACACTTCCTAGAGTACAGACAGAAGAAATTGGCTTCTACACTTGGCACCAGCCACAATGTTGATCATTTATAAAAGAATAAGTGCTCAGCTCAAGGACCCTAGAGAGCTTGGATGACTGTAACTCTGGTCATTTGAAGGAAAGAGATATGAAAGAGGAAAAAATAAAGGGCATTTCTGAACTTAAAAGCATTGAGTTTTTCTTCCAGATGGTCCACACATGAATATTTTTATAATTGTTGAAACACACATACAAAATTAAACCTTTGATGTATATGACAAGCCCAATTTTACCCATGTTGGTGTTCAGTTATCATAAAATTAAATACAATTATATTTGTCTATTTGTCTAGTTCTGGAGTTATAATAAGAGAAATTTATATTTACATATAATTTTGCAGTTTGCATAATTCATTCATATACATTATCTTGTCTGATCCTCATAACAACTCTGTGAAGTAGGTAGAGTAAGTGTTATCTTCATTTTGTAGATTATAAAATTGGGGTTTAAAATGGTTAAGTGGCTTACTGGTAGCTAACTGACTTGCCCAAAGTTAGTAGCAAATAAGAGCCAGGACAAGAACCTAGATATTCTGTTTCCTAGTCTCCGATCCTCAAATTTATCAAAGAAGTTAATTACTAAAGGTGCCAAAATGAAGGACAAGAAATATGAGTGTCTCAAAAAAACATGCTGAGAACTATTCTTCTCCTTGATTAAAAATTGGTACCCATTCTACATTGGCTTTCCTTTGGAATCTATAAAGTTCCATGAAAAAAGAAACTACTATTACTTATTATTATTAGTCATTATATCCAACATTCACTCATTAAATGTGTGAATCTGTTACGTCCTAGAAAATAGAAAGGAGAAATTTGTTTTGAAATGTTTAGCTTTGGTCCTGAATGATAACATGAGGATAGATTGAGGTTGTGGTTTTCAAAGCAGTCGCTCACCATATTCTGCCAGGTGGTCTGCATAAAATTCTAAAACACATTGAGGGGGGGCCTGGTTGCCCTGCTTGTTACTTCCAGACTTTCCCTGACATTTATTTTTAGTATTTCACAGAAAAAAATTAAGACCTTTGGCCATGACCAATAATCATTACCCAAATAAGGTTTTCCCTTTTTTGGTACATTTGAAAGCATACAGGATTGGAAATTAGGACAAAGTTCTATTTCTTCTCCTAGCTGTCTGGATAATTTTAGGAAAATTATTTAACTTCTTTAGGGCTTTCAGTTTCATGGAATCATAGAAACTTAGAGTTGAAAGAAAGCTTAAAGGTCACAAAGTCCAACTTCTTTATACCAACACAGGAGTCATTTTCTCAAGATCCCTAATATATGATCACTCTCTTTTTTTGAATGTCTTTAGTAGCAAGGAACTCAGTCTTTTATAAAGAATACTATTTCTATGACCAGCAAGATGATTTCAGAGAGGCCTGGAGAGACTTACATGAACTGATGCTGAGTGAAATGAGCAGAACCAGGAGATCATTATACACGGCAACAACAGTACTATATGATGATCAATTCTGATGGACATGGCTCTCATCAACAATGAAATGTTTCGAACCACCTCCAATTGTTCACTGAAGAAAGCCATATACACCCAGAGAGAGGGATGTAAAATGTGGACCACAACATAACATTCTCATACTCCTTGATTGATGTTTGCTTACATTGTGTTTCCTTTACCTGATATATTGTTTGTGTAGATAAGATTTTTCTTGCACAACAATGATAAGTTTGGAAATATGTATACATATATTCGATTTGCCAATATTTTAACATAATTAACATGTAGTGGATATCCTGCCATCTAGGGGAGGGGTGGGGAGTTGGGGGGAAAATTTTGTAACGGAAAGCTATGTAAGGGTTATTGTTGAAGAATTACCCACACATATGTTATGCAAATAAAATAAAATTTAAAAAAAAGAATACTATTTCTAGATTATTGATAAAAATTATGAACTGAGTAGAACCCTGTAACATGCCATGGAAGACTGCCCTTCAAATGGGCACTGATTCATTAATTACTCTTCTACTTAACACAATTATTCAGTCAGTTAAAAATCCCACATATTTATTTTAACTTATTTTAGCTTAGTTTAACACATGCTACATTTTCCCATCTCACCCATAATACAATGAGAAATTTTCATTTGCCTTGTTAAAATCCAGACACACATCTATAATATTTCATTGATCTACAAGGATATCAGCCCCTATCAGAAAAAGTGATAATAAAATGAAATAAGAAATTTTCTTATCTATAAGAAAAGGGAGTGGGACCTTAAGCTTATTCCAGCCCAAACAGGGACTGCCTAGTGTGAGAAACTTTACTAACTGGAAAATCTCCAACAATAACCTGAGAGAACTGGGCAATTAATTACCACATTGCTACAGCACTACATAGTAGCTTAAATGGAGGGGAAGGAGGAGGAAATTCATCTGATTCCCATTATTTTTTGGTTCATGACTGAAAGAAATCACAAAAAAGAATCAACTAAGTATAAAAGATAATAGGATCGTTGATCTAGAACTGAAAAGGAGCAAAGAGGCTACCTGATCTATATTATTTTAGAAATGAAGAAACTGAGCTGAAGAGGTAGAAGGTCTTTCTCAAACTGATAGAGTTAGTATGTTTCAGAGTTGTGGATCCTTCACCTACAAGCTGACAATACTACAACAATGGAATCTTAGAGTGTCACCTAGCTGAGCACACCTTTTTAAAATTAGCATTTATTAAGCACCTACTATGCACCCAGCATCATGCTTTGTTATTGTTAGTCATTTTCAGTAGTGTCTGACTCTTTGTGACCCATTTTGAGGTTTTCTTGGCAGACACTAGAATAATTTGTCATTTCCTCTAGATCATTTTACAGATTAAGGAGCTCCGTCAAGGAGGATTAAGTGACTTGCCCAGGATCACACAGCTGCTATATGTCTGAGGCCAGATTTGGACTCAAGAAGTTGAATCTGCCTGACTTCAAGTCCAATGTTCTATCCAATGTACCACCTAGCTGCCCCTCCCTTTTTTTTGATCAGGGAATAATTTTATTAATGAAGATGTTGAAATGTTTTAAAAAAATTTTTTGAAGAACCAAGGTCCTTTAATTCTGACTTCAGAATTTATTCTACTACACTATCCTTTCCCTCATTGCCATTCTCTACTCCACTCCCATTCCCATCCCAAATTACAAAGTAGGAAGGAAGGGTTAAGAGAAAAGAATATAGTCAGTCAAAGGATACTGCTTTTGTAGAAGTACTTTTTTGTTGTTAAAGTTGTGTCAAAGTGGCATGAAGACTTAGAAGAACAAAAGATAGTATATTAAAGTGTTTTGCAAACCTTAAAATACCATATAAATGTGAAATATGAACATTATTATTGCTATTATTCAAGAGTTTTGTAAACGATAGCCCAAACATAAATCCTGTGAAAGGCAGATTCAGGAGATAGACACATGATGCACAGACTTTTTAGTTTCCGATCCATAGCCCAACATTAAAATTAGTCTTCCTAGACCAAAAAGTCTTTATAAAAATCAAAACCAAATACTTTATACTATGACATGAAAATTCATATGTTTGTAGTTAAAGTGAAATGCAATTTGGTGTCAAGAACCCTTTGCTACTTTTAAATATATATAAGTACACAAATCCCCTCTAGATGATATTAATTTCTTCTAATAACAATTTCTGGGTCATTAAGTTCATTCCACTTTGCCTTAAACCTTTCTTATCAGGTATGCAGTACACTGTCCAATTTCCCTGAAAAGTCCGGCTGCAATATCAGAAAGTCACACTTTCAAAGGATTAATAGCACCTCTCTGGCACTCAAAAAAATCCCCTCCTAATCTCTCCATTTTCACTTACTGCTGACCCTGCTTTGCCTTTCTTCTGAGTGGCATAATGTCTATATCAGGCACAATGGAGGTAGGATAGTTATTTAGCTTTCCCTAACAGAGGAGTAGGATCTTCAGCACAGTGGGAGTGGGAGAGAGACATCTCATAATTCTTTTTTTTCTCATTGTGAGAGAAATGATATTGTGGAAAGAAAAGCCCATTCCAAGGGAACAAAATAACTGTCCAATTAAGGTCTTGCTCTGATTTGCAATTTTCAAACTAAATACAGTTATTATAATAAAATATCGTTCTTCCCTTCAAGGAAAAATAATATCACAAAATTAGGATCCTAGACCTAGAACTAGAAAGGAGTTCACATGCCTTCTAATCTAGGTCTCTTATTTTACAAAGAAAAAAGGAAATATCCAGGAAACTTACATGAATGCTCAAAGTCACATAGATAGTAAGCATCAGAAGTGGAATTTGAACTAAGGTCCTTTAAGTCCAGAACCAATGTTCTTTCCATTATATATGCTTCTCTAAGAAGCTCTGGTAAGAGAACTAGCCTACTAAAGGAGGGGAGAGAAAGAAGGAAAGAAGATGAAGATGGGAAAAAGGAAGAGAAGAAAGAATAGAAGAATTTGACTATCTTAGGAAGTATCTATTGCAATGGTTACCAAACTTAATTTGAACTAATTTGACAAAATAAATCTACACTTATAAGCAATAGCTTATATTTCAGTAGGGCAGAAATAATTACTGGTATTTGCTTATAACATACATAGTAGGCCTTATCCAAAATCCTTTGTTGATCTTTTCAATTTCATTCTTCCTCACACATACTAGATAATTATTAATTATTTTTAATGTTATTGATATTGTATTTTAAAATACACTGATTTTCTTTTTTTTAACTGTCAGAGAAATTATGATTATTTTAAATATTTGCATTAATATATTGCTATTCATTAACTTATTAATCATTCAGAGTAAAATGTGAAAAGAGACAATTGAAAAAGACCAAAATGGAAGCGAAGAATAATTCTGAAGTGTAGATATGTTATTATGTAAGGACATTCCCATCTTAAAAGTAATTATATTGATATTAGATTATCTTAATTATGTTCTAAAATACATACTTTTGTCTCCTTATTTTTTTAAAATTTCCACTTTACACGTATAATGCATCCAAAATTATATAAGTAGTTTGGCATGTGTATTCAGAAAATACGACTAAATAGTTTGCTATCTTTGTGTCCATTTCTCCTATCTTCCCTATATAAATCTGCAAAATGAGTTAGTGACATTTATATCATCAAAGTATTGAGAAAAATAATTCCAAGATTTAATCAAGATTTAAAAATCTTTTTTTTAGAGAAACTGAGTTATTGGAATGAGCACAGGTTGCAGAGTCAAAAAAAAAAAAAAAAAAGCAAGAGTTTAAATGTAACACTTCTCTATACTTCCAGTGTGACCTGACACCAATTGCTTAACACCTTGGGCTGCATGCAGTTCCCTCATCTGTAAAATAAGGGAGCTGGATTATATTTCTAAGGTCCTTTAAAGCTCTAAATCCAGTGATTTCTTATTTTCTGAAAGCTTACACATTTTTTTATATAAATAGAGACCAGATTTATGATTTCATTGATATGGGGAACTCTCAGGTGAGAAAATTGCCTCTACCAATTTCACATGGACATCTTCTCTGTAACATTATCAAAGAGAGTTGCCTAGACTACTATGAGATTAAATGATTTACCCAAGCTCATGGTCATTATGTATTAGAGGGGAGACTTGCATCTAGATTTTTCTGGCTACAAAATCATTATACGAGTGACATCAAACTCAAAAAAGAAAAAAAAAAATGGAGAGCACTGATCATTACATAAGGATCCCTGTAGGTTATATATTGACAGTTTTAAAATGTAAGACTATCCCTTTTTTATTGTATTTTTATTTATTTTGTTAAATAATTCACAATTACATTTTAATCTGATTTGGTAATGTGCTTAACACTTCTATATGATATTATGCTGCCTTTCTATACATATTAAGTATTAATGATTATTTCTTGATTATTTGATCACCTATTTATTGAACATCTATTCTAAATGTATTTGGTGATAAGAAAAAAAAGTCAATAGATTGATTTTTACATCAAAATGAGTACTCCCTAGGGCAGTGAGGTGGCGCAGTGCATAGAGCACCAGCCCTGAAGTCAGAAGGACCTGAGTTCAAATCTGGTCTCAGATACTTAACATTTCCTAGCTGTGTGATCCTGGGCAAATCACTTAACCTCAATTGTCTCAGATAAAAAAAAGTACTCCTTTCAATAATGCAGACAACCAAACATCAGTTTTTCCTTCTACACCTACAATGTGCAAGATACTATAGTAATTACTGGAAATGGGGGGACGAGGCGGGGGAGACACAGTCCTTGCCTTCTAGGAGTCTGCACTTTTATGGAGAGAGTATGTGATATAAACTCAGAAAACAATTTGAAAACAAAATAAGATGCAAGCCCTAATTGTGTGGTACAGTTCCTTATCACTTTGGTAGTACACATAAGGATAAGATCAGTGGGGTGGAACTTAAGAATAATCTTTTCATAGGAAGCAGATATTGAGTTTGACTAATAAGATTGAAAAATAGAAAATGGAAGTAGTTATGTAGAGTATTAGGAAAAATGCAAAATTCATTAGATTCTAGACATTATATGTCCTGATAGTTTAAAATTTTCCCCATCTTGAAAAGAGGTTGTTAATTTTCCTTTTCTTTTTTCTTTGCTTTTTTTTTCATACTGGAAGCTTTCTATTTGGCCCAGTCTGGAAGTACAATGAACCCTTTCTCATGGTCCTGATTCTGCTGCTGATTGAGGTAGGAATTTTGAGCTGTCAATTGAGACAGGTTTAACCTTCTCTAAGGAGCAGAGTAAACCCCACCTCATTCCCCCAGAACCTGTCTGAAGGGCAAACCAAATTAGTGCCAGACGTAGTGAAGACAATTGAGTCAGCTTTAGCACACTATAGCAAAGAACTCTCAAGTTCAGGCAGTTCACTAACCTCACCCTCCCCAGTAGCAGATTGTATACATGTACCTCCACGCTCAGAGATTGTTCATTTTCCAGAAATATTTTGGAGCAGCAGGTGCTACCAGCAGATCAGAAATTTATTTTTATTTCCTAGATATCAGAGGATAAGAAAACCCTTTCACCATTTAATCTGGTATTCAAATATTAGTACCTTTTAAAAGAGAAATCAGTTCTCATCCCCTGCTCCAAAGTTAAATCCATCTCTAGTGGGGATGTTCAAATTCCATTGAGCATGGGCAGAACTTGACAAATACCTCAAAGCAGGTGTAACATTTTTCTATGTGTTTGGTTTTATAAAAACACCAGATGTGACAGTTATGTACATTATTTCTACAATGGGTGTAGTTATCATAAGCTTACTTATCAAAATTCCTCTAAATCACTATATAAGCCAAGTCTGACATGGAGTTTCAGGCATGGCAAATAAAGGCATATTTTCATACTATACTGAACATGAGTTATTTCACCATGCCTCAAAACATGATGAAGAAGATTCATTTTGCTTCTTATTCAACAGATTTCCTTTCAAACTGTATGAGATGAAAACAAAATAAAATGCTTCACATTCTACAGAGATATATGTCTGTGTGGTAGACATCTCTGCACCATAATTATCTATCTGATAATACAATATGTATAAGCCTGCCCATTAGCTTCCTGGTATCATTTTGGAAATAAATATTACAATGGTCTTTCGTGGATTCAAACATTCAATAGCTCCCTTTTTGAAGTAAGATATTAAATGCATCATTTTTACAGGGGCATGACTTTGCTGAAGAATGTTGCAGCATTGCCCTGGGGCTATACATCACTGCTGATGCAGGCTTTCCAGGTTAATGTAAAATGCATCAGTGATGCATCAGGGCGTCTCTGGCAGACCAATATGAGGTTCTCAATCACTTGACCTACTACCAAGTGACAACTGCTGTGGTTCAAATTCTTCTGAGAACATTTTAACCACCAATCTTCCCCCTGCCCTCCCTAAATAAATAAATATACATACATACATATAATTAGAGAATTAGAGATGGGGAGAGAGAAAGAGACAGAGAGACAGAGAGACAGAGAGACACACAGAGAGAGAGAGAGAGAGAGAGAGAGAGAGAGAGAGAGAGAGAGAGAGGAGAAAGGGAGGGAGAGAAAAAGGAGGAAGGGAGGGAGGGGGAGAGAGACAGACAGACAGAGACAGAGACAGAGAGAGACAGAGACAGAGAAAGAGAGAAAGAGAACTATAGCAGGAAAAAGACTGCTATCCATCCCAAATCAAAGGACAAGACAAAAAGTGCCAAATAGCATTAATTTAATATATTGTGTATGTTGATTTATATTATACATTTAATTGCATGCAAAGTCTTAACAAGGTGCTTACTTTGACATGTTATCTCTGGCTAATCTTTTTCCCACAGGATATCTCTTTAACCTATGAATTGAAAATATTTTCAGTGACAGCAGATAATGTATATGCATCTACCTGGTTTATTCCAGAATTACTTTCTATCTATGTTAGATCATCAACCTTTTTTTTTTTCTTGGCAAGGCTCTTTAAAGCTCTGTCTTTGGCTTTTTTATCATCCTAAATAACAACAGTGCTACTTTGAATATAGCTTTGTGAATTCTTCTCCCCACTACCTCCCCCCCCCAAGAAAACCTTCCCCTATAATATCCTAACATATTGTCAAAAAGAGTAGCATAGTTCAGGGTTGCATTTTTAAGTGAAAATCTCAGGCTACATATATGTCGAGAAGTGGGACAACCTGTTTAAGGTACTTAATTTTCCTTAAGGCTCTAGAAGACTATTAAAAAACTAAAGCACTTAACGAATATCTCAGGAATGCAAAGCAATTTAAACTCCTTGCTTGCTTGCTATCTGTCTGATTTGGCCATTCAAAAAGTGAGAAATGATGAATAGATGTCAGAGCTGGTTGGCAGCCAGGCACTCAAAACATAAGACTAGAATGTTAGCATTGAGAGGCACCTTATTGATTAGTTCATACTACCCTTCCTATATTTGAAGAAATGAAGTGACTGGCCTAAGGTTACGTAGTAATCTGGAAGAGAATGAAGGGATATTAAAAGTATTCATTCATTCTGGGGCATTTCATAGTCCATTACAGTATGTTATATAACACCCTGCAGACCAGACAGACCTCCTACAGGCTTCCTAGGTTCATATAACTAATATTGAACACATTGGCTTATGTCATGTCACTTAATAGGAAAATCTTTACTGTTGAAACCACTGAAATTCCATTTGGGGCATTACAATTTAATTTGTCCCCTAGGATTATCTGAGGGTGCCACTCTTTGCTTATTTGATTTCTAAAGAAAGAAGCTCTTTGCAAATTACTAAGAATATCTTGGTAATAATGCTTTGAGAAAAACAAAAGGAGATAACAATTAGTATTTTTGTTGTTCATTAAATTTAGTTAGGATTTTTCATTCAAATTCCTGTGGAATTTTTACCTGTGAAACATTGACAGATTATTGGTGAATGTATGTGGTCTTTTAAGTAATGGTAATAATTAGTGCCTAGACTATTTGAACACTCCTATGCTACTGAAGGGAACCTAAAATTGGAAATTGGTTCATGGGTTGTTCATGCAACTCAACATTTTTTGGTGGAAAATAAACACTCATTAGTTACTTGTTTGTTCCATGTGGAAAAAAGGCCAAATCCTTTTAACCAATTATAGATTTTACTTAGGAGTTCCTACAATGTGCTGGGGTTTGAATACAATCAGCACAATGTCATCTGCAAACAGAAGCATTTGGAAAACCTCTAGTCCAAAGCTTCTTAAATTGTGGGTTAAAATTCCAGGTGAGGTCACAAAACTAAATGTGGGGGTCATGAAAAATGTGATAACAGTTTTCTGAACACACAATGCTCAAAAATTAAATCAAAATAAAAGTTGTAATGAATCTGAGATGTTTCTGGCAGTGCTCACCCATGTTGCATCATGCAATTTCATTGCAGTCTTGTTCTGAACACATAACATTCACACTTTGTTCTTGTATACTCTCAAGCCATGCAATGCCAACAGACACTGCCAGAAATACCTTGGCTCAGAGTTGAGATGAGGTCAAGTAAAAATTTCTCAGGTGAAAAGGGGTCATGAGTGGAAAAGATTTAAGAAGTCCTGTTCCAATTCATGGGTGAAGCCTCCTTTCAATAATTTCCTGAGCTAGCTATCCTATATGATACTTGCAAACACTTTTGTCAGCACATCTCCCTATTTTTTACCTTGCTAGATATTAACAATTGGAACATTGTTAAACAAAATTATCTCTGTCATTACATTTTAAGTAATTTTCTATGAATTTGAATCATGGATGGAAACCACTTTGTTGTAGAAAATTGATGCTAAAATATTAACCAAGAGGTTATGGCAATATATCAAAAAAATTCACTATTATCGAATTTTACTTATACCAGAAATTCAAAGATGATTCAATATTGTAAAAAAAAACTATTAGCATATTTTTTTATTTTATTTATAAGAATAACAATTTAGGGAGACAGCAAAGTACATTGGAAAAAGCACTAGCTCTGAAGTAAGAAAACTTGGGCACAAATCGCACTTCTGATGCTTAATACCTAAAGGATTTGAATCTTGGGCAAATAACAGATCCACCCTAGAAATTGTTGCCCATCTGAAAAATGAGGGATTTGGATTGGATGTCTGATAAGGTCCCTTAACAGCTTTGTATCTCTAACTTTAGATTCCTATAAAAATAACATGATTATATTATTGCACAGGAAAAAAAGTTTAGACAAAACACAATAGTAATGTATATTAAAATTTAGTTTTAAAAAATAAGAATTAAGAGATCTTCCTTTGATATGACCAGATCTTTGAAAAGTTTGGAGACATGTTGTCTCCAGACATGGTTAAAGGAACTAGGGACATCTGTTCTGGATAAGAAAAGTCAGGAATGAAATGATACTTTCTTCAAGGAATAGGGATTTGATTTCTTTCTCTTGATGCCAGTAATAGAACTAACGGTACCGGAAAGAGACAGAGATAGATTTGGGTTTAAGATAAGAAAAACCTCTTTATCTTTGGAAAAGCAGGGTGCTTTGGCTTAATAAACATTGAATTTGTTCTACACAAGAGGTCTCCAAGGAAACAGTCTCCACTTTTTGGAAATGTTATAGAAGTCATTTTAAGTATGAGTTGAGCAGCATAACTTTTTTTTTTTTTTTTGCTGAGGCAATTGGGGTTAAGTGACTTGCCCAGGGTCACATAGCTGAGAAATGTTAAGTGTCTGAGACCAGATATGAACTAAGTTCCTCCTGACTTCAGGGCTGGTGCTCTATCCACTGTGCTACCTACCTGCCCCAAATAACATAACTTTTGAAATCCTTATCTTCTGAGATTCTTGTGAGTCCTGTATATACTTTTAAATACATGTATTCTTTCATGATGAAATGTAAGCTCCCTGAGATCAAGAGCCGTTGTATTTTTGGTTTTGTATCCCCAAAACCTAGCATAGTAGTTGGAACATATGAGGGATGAAATAATTACCAAGAAGAGAAGAATATTCAAAACTGATTAGGTCAATAAATTCCTAATAGAAGTGGTAGCAAATGTACTAAACTTTAACTGGACCTAGGGATTTTAAGAGATAAAACTAAAGAGTGGATGATTTCCATTTATGGAAGACAAAGGTGGGAAATTAAATATTGCATGGGAGAACCAATGGCAAGTAGACCTGATTGACTAGAATATTAAGTGGCAATGTAAATGGCAATGTAAAAAAAGTCTAGAAAGGTAGGTTGGACTGAGTATGTGAAGGGCTTTAAGTGCCAGAGAGAGGAATTTTTGTCTTTTCCTTGAAGTTTTTTCTTCACTCAATTTCTTGAGAATGATATGACTATCAATGGACATGAGTTCTGTGATATATAGAATATAGAGAGAAGAAACTGAAGGCAAAGAAAGGTAGCCAACTAGGAGACTATTATAGTGGTCCAGGTGAGAGATAGTAAGGATCTGAACTTGGGTAGTGGCCAGAAAAATGTAGAAAAAGGGATAGATGCAAGATATAATGGAAAGAAAATATTGACAAGAACTGACACTACTAAATACAGGACATGGATATTCACATGTTATGAATTTAGTACATTTTTCATGATGGACATGTTTTATTTAGATTCAAATATATGGGAGCAGTACCACACATTTTACATCCCTATGCTTCATTAGTTTCAAAGACAATATCTCCAAGTCAAAGATATAAATATGAAAGCAAAAACCTTTAACAACAAATGATAAAAAAAATCATCATTCTTTCATGCCATATCTAGCAGCCAGAGAGACCACAAAGGATCTAAACCATTTCAGTATTCATTACTTAGTCAAGCAATGCACAACATTCTTCAGAGATCTGCCTCCATGTCTCATTTGTATTCTCCATGGTGTTTGGCCACTTCTTTTCCCATTTCTGTCATAGATATCACAATTCAAGTTAATGTTTATTTAAAGGTCCACTACATGCTTCCACACTCTGAGAGATATAAAAAGCATATGACACAAGGAGTTCAAGGAATTTATAATCTTTTGGAAGAGACAAGAATTGCATTTAATAATTGAAGAAAAACATAAAACAATTTACAACAAAATGTTACATTGAACAGAATTAAATCTCAAAATTTATTGTGCAAATAATAAATCCTATGGGTGGTCAAGGAAAATAGAGATTATAGATGTCTGGGAAATTTTTCTTTTGACAGTGGGATTAATAACTCAATGTTTCATGTTTTGGTGATAAGACCATAGTTTGTTCAGTTTTTATCACTGTAAGTATCTTAGTAAAAAATAAGTTTAGAATTCCTTTGAATTCAAAGCTTATATTTCTTCTCTTCTGCTAAAGCACATATAAAATAAAAGAGCACATCTGACACCTACTACTGTAAAACATGGCATTCCTTGAAAGGAGAAAGCAAGGACTTTTGAAAAAGCACCATTTTACTTTACAAGATAAAAAATAGTCATGTAATAACACTGTAAATACATGACTATTGACAATGTAAGTACCATGCAACCATAGGGTAATTATCTAGTTCTCCCCTTCTTTAAAACAAAGACTAAACTGAAAAATCTATGAACTGCAAGTTACATGATGATTATTCTGTGAATTACTTGGTAACTGGAAGTATAATTATCAAGTAATCTGCATGAACATAATTACGTATTTACATAGTTTTTGCCATGTAATTACAGAGTAGTTCAGTGATTATACAGTATGTTCCTTGTAAAAGAAAGTGATACCAAAAAAACAAAAAAAAAATCTGCGTAAAAGAGTCGTCATCTCAACAAGAAAGAATTAAACCTGTAGGTGATTTGTGAAAGAAAAATCCAAATCATAATCTAAG
Source organism: Myrmecobius fasciatus (assembly GCA_023553655.1). NCBI lineage: Eukaryota > Metazoa > Chordata > Mammalia > Dasyuromorphia > Myrmecobiidae > Myrmecobius > Myrmecobius fasciatus. Next base: position 246,791 of record JAJPUD010001436.1, on the reverse strand, counting down.
TGAAAACAACCAAAATTAGATCAATTTCTAATCATGGAAACCAATCAGAGTCCATTTCAAAAATGACAGAAGCCTGCTGAGAGCATCATATCATTTAAATCTCTAAGTGCTCTGAGAAAACAGTGGGATTGACTTTTATATTTTAAACGAAGGAAGGTTTTTGTATTTATTCTTCTAAAAATCTTTATCTAGCTCATAGTTCTGCATTTATTGAAATCATAAGTGCCTTCTATTTTCTAAGATGTTTATTAAGTACTTTAGGCAAATGGGAAATAAGGAAAGTAGTGCTGAGTATTGAACAAAGTGCTCAGCATTTTTTCAATTAGTAATAATGACTATTAAGCATTTCAAGGTTTTTCATTTTTAATACTAAATTCTTTTAAATGAGATTTTACATTTCCCAGGCTTCCTATTAACAATGCCCTTATTATTAAAAATCTTTATTGCTCAATAATTGACTTTAATACCTATGCCTTCTATTTACAACATTTACTGATATCAAAATCAATTATTGGATGAGTTAGCCTGAAAAATGAAGATTATCACTTAAATAGAAAATCATTATTTTGAAAACATTTGCATAAGACAACAATATAGGGAGAGCTAGTTAAATCCTAACTTCTTCAGCATGATAGATAAATCAATAGGATGTAATATAAGACAAAAAGCAAAATGTTCCTTCACAAATAATCAAATAAAAGGGGGAAAGTGAGAAATTAAATTCTTTCCCCACTTAATATTATTTAACTTTCTAAGATGAAAATTTCTTTGCCTGACCTACTCCTACTTGCAATTAACATAGACCTGTCATCTACATAAACTCATTCAATCCATTAGAACATTACTTATTATATTAATGGAATCAATGACAGTGATTTTGCCATAGTTAAAACAATTGCTAATGGTCCATAATAAAATTAAGAATAATTCATACTTATACATAGCTACTTCACCTTTTAAAAAAAGCATTTTTCTGTCAAGAATTCTGACAACTCTTAAATCATAATGATAATATAAACACTATATACCTTAAAGACTCAGAAACAATAAATTACTTTCTCCATGGTCACATGGCTAGCATCTGCATCCACAATGAAATATTTTAGGTATTTTGAAATGCTAAACTTTTTCTTTTTCATTTCAGAAATAGTATCTATGTTGCTTTTATATTTGCTGAACATATCACAGAATTAATAAATTAGTAGAATTACCTGGTAGAGTAATGATAGCATGCTTTTAAATTCTCTAAGGTGAAAATTAATAAAGAGGCAATATTTCATTTCATTCCAATTGCTTGCTTGCATTACACCTTATTTTATGTGGTGCTCTTATATTCTCTCTTTTCAATGATACTTATAAATATTTTCATTGTAACCATAATTATAACTGTAGCTGAAGTACAAATAATTTGTCCTGGTTATACCATTTCTTGTCATTTAATAGATCAAATTATATGCATAATATTAATTTCTTCCTAGGCAATATCACTACAATTCTGGAAGCTCCTGTGAACTGATAAAGATGTTTTGGGTTATGTTACATTCCCTGGACAGTTAGACTTCTTCCCAGTAATGGTTGACTGATCTTCCATTCTTCCATCTGAAACAGATATCAACAGGTCTTTGATAAACAAAGATAATCCCCTTACCCACCAAAGTTAGACCTCATAATAAGACAAGTACTCTTTAAACTCTAGAGGAAGATTCAGGTAGGGGTGATGGGAAGGTGCCATAGCTAAAGAGATAAAGGAAATGTTAAAAAGAAAGTAGTTGTTTCTATTTAAAGTCCAAGGTACTGACTGTCCCTCCATATCAATCAACAAGTAATTTACCCAGTGGCTACTGGTCCTGTAGATACTAATACAAAGGGAAAAAAGAAAAAAAAAATCTGTACTCTGAATGCACTTAAATTTTAAAAAAAGGGGTTGAAAGTACATATGAAAATTTAGACAGCATAAATATACAGTTAATAAATATATGAAATGTAACCAATATAAGATAGATTGGGAGGTAGGGAATTACCACTTCCTGGAAGGGGAGAATCAGGAAAAATTTCATGCATAAAATGATGTCAAAGCTATATCTTTGAAAAAGAAATTCTAAGGAGGCATCCCAAACACTTAGTGGCTGGGTAAATGAAAGAACCACCTATCCTACCAGTTATCTGAGACAGAGCTTCTTAAACTTTTTTCATTCACAATCCTTTTTGGCCTGAAAAATTTTTATGTGACCCTAGGTATATAGGTCTATAAAATATGTATACAAATCAAACAGTTACTGATAATACATCGTAATTTCATGACCTCCATATTTAGTCACAAGACTCCCATATGGGGTCCCCAACCACAATTTAAAAAGCTGGGATAGGCAATTCTTAAAGACAAATTTAAGGAAAATGTATTAGTTTGCATTCATAGAAGGGACTTTTTCATTTGGAATTTCCCTATACCAATAAAACCACAGTTCCAGTTCTAATACCTTACTTGATACTAAGTGGATTAATTTATTGAGTACATATGTGAAAAGTCATTGTTTCAGGTTCTGTGGGAAATACAGTGCTGAGAAAAGTCACCTTTTCTCCCTCAAATTTTTAAAAGATTTTTTTAATGTAACCAAACAATTTTTTATTAAAGCTTTTTATCTGCAAAACATATGCATGATTAATTTTTCAGTATTGACCCTTACAAAGCCTTGTATTCCAAATTTTTCCCTCCTTCCCCCCACTCCCTCCCCTAGATGGCAGGTAGTTCAATACATGTTAACTATGTTAAAATATAGGACAGATCCAATATATATATACATACTTATACAATTATCTTGTTATACAAGAAAAATCGGATCTACAAGAAAAAAAAATCAAATAAAGCTAACAAAACTAGTTATTGATTACATAGGAACTTCCTGGAATAAAGATGGTTTGAATAAAGATGGGCAAACATGGAGTCATATCTGTGAAATAGGATCTAGCAAGAGGCCAATTGTCATATATAGTTTATGTGAAAAGATCAAATTTAGGGTTGCCATCTGTAAAACCCAATTACAATATACTCTGTTTTCGGAACTCATATCCCTACCTGTTTTTCTTCTTTTTAATCATTGTTTCTGCCTTAGGTGCCTATGTCTTCCTTTAATCCAATTCCAAACAATAAAATTCAATTCAACAAACATTTAAATACCTCTAGTACATACCCTTAAGCTTTTAAGCTGAGTTGGAGAGGGATGCAAATACATATAAATAATTATAATACCTATTAGAATGTGGGAAAAGGTCTAGGAAAGTAAACAGTGGCATGAGAAATTAAATAGAATGTTAAGGGATAGAGGAAGGAATCACTTTAGCTTAGGGAAATAAAGGAAGGTTTTATGGAAAAGGCAGCACTGAAACAAGCATTAAAGGAAGAAAAGATTTCAATAATTGGTAGGAAAAGGCCATTAGATATCTGACAGTCAACATGTTTCAACATAGTAAGATAGTTCGATAAGATAGTAAGAAGAGCGTAGCTATGATGGGAGAAAGTACTCCTCATATCTGGAACATAAAATACATGGAGGACATTAATGTAATCTAATTTTTAAAAAATCATAGGATTTAGAGCTAGAAGGGACTTTAAAGATTATCTAGACCACCCCTCTCATATGACATATGAGAAAATTCATGGTCATAAAAGATAAATGATTTGCCCAAGATCACAAATTACTAACTATGGAAGAACAAAGATTAAAATCTACATTGTCTAGCTGTAAAATCAAAGATTTCAGAGTTAAAAAGGATCTCAGAGACCAATCTGAAATAGACTAATCTGAATGTGAAGTAGTTTGATATGTAACATGCCCAACAAATGCCTAACTAGCTCCTGATTAAAGACTACAGTGAAAGGGAAGCTATTAACTCCTACAGAAGCCCATGCCACTTACAGATGGCTTATCATTAGTTTTTTTTCTCTTTAATTGGTACAAAATCTGACTCTGCAAATTTAACCCTTTTCTCCTAATTCTGCCCCCCCATGCAATGTAAACTTAATACTCTTCTATACCACATCTATGATAATAACTATTATGTTGCCTCTGAATCTTCTCTTGTTTAAACTATGTCCAATTTCTCTAACTAGTCTTTGTAATGTTATTGTTGATCCCCTCCCCCCAGAATCTTGGTCATTTTTTGTCTGGAAACACTACAATTTAGTAATATCCTTTTAATGTGGTCACCTGAACTGACGTAATATGTAAGATGTAAGTTGACCAAGTGAAAGAACAATTGAACTATCATTCTCTCTGATTCTGGACACTATATATCTCTTCATTTATCTTAAGATCATGTTGGCTTTTTTTTAGTCTATTATATCATACTATTGATTCTTATTATTTGCAGTCCAATAAAAATCCCCAATCTTTTCCCCATAAATTATTACCTAACTATATTACCTCTATCCTGTTCGTTTATAGTTTTGTTTTTTTTTTAACCTTAGCTTATTGTCTCATTTTACTAAATTGGACCACTATTGTAATCTTTGTTCAATCGTGTCTGACTCTATATGACCTCTTTATAATTTTCTTGGCAAAGAATTTTAGACTACAAAGACTTTTTTGGATGTCAGGAAAGGAGGTTAGCCTGGAATAACTAACTTGTTTTTGATACAACTAAGTTGGCTGTTAGTGATTCTTACCTATATATTTTGTTAAATTCCTACAAACAACCTTTGAATAACAAGTTCTTTCCATTTTGGAAATTGACAGATATTTACATATCTCAAATCCTGGAGTGCCTTTCCCCTTCTCTATGATTTTTTTAAATGGCATGTATCTCAATAATCACTTCTCCTCCCACTCTCCTTTATACATTCTGGTTTCTGATCTCATCATTCATTTGAAATTAATCTCTCCAAAGTTACAAATGATCTCTTAATTACCAAATCTAATAGGTTTTTTTTTTCAATTCTCATCTTTCTTGACATTTGCAAACTTTGACAGTATTGATCATGCTCTTCTCCTGGGTACCTCTTTAGTTAGATTTCTCTCCTGGTTTTTCTGCTACATATCTGACACTAATTCACAAGCTGTTTGGTGTGATTTTCATGCAAGTTATACCTACTAACTGTGTATGTTCCTAAAGATTCTTTTATGGGGCTTTATCTCTTTTATCACTACACTGTTTTTCCTGGTGATTTCATCAACTTCCATGTAATAAAATTATTATCTCTGCACAAATTATTCTCAGTTCTATTTATTTAGCCCTAACCTTAAATTAGCATTTTTTTAATCTCCAACTTTTTAAGGGACATCTCAAACTGGGTGTGACATAGACATCTTAAATTCCATATATCTAAACCTGAACTTATATCTTTCATTCACAGATTTCCCCTCTTCAACATTAATGATGGCACCACCATTCTCTCACTCAGCCAAGCTCAAAACCTGTGCATCATCCTCAAGTCCTTCTTTTCACTTATCTCACATATCTAATGCTAAGGTTTGTTGATTTTACCTTTGCAACATCTCTTTTATACACAACCCCTTCTTTTTTCGGACCAGGACACTATTTTGAGGCAGGTTTCATCACCTTTCATTTAGACTATTGCAATAATCTTACTGACTCAAATCTATCCCGATTTTCTCTCAGTTCTCTTCATCTTACAAAATTATCTTTTTAAATTTTGTATGTAAATAGTTCTTTGTATGTTTTCTCCCCTATTGAAATGTGAGCAACTTAAGGCCATGGACATTTTTGCTTTACGTTAGTGCTTTACATTTACTTTTATTTTGCTTTACATTAGTGATCAGCCCCTGGTGATTTAAATTTACTGAAGGTAGATAGCAACTGACTTTTTCAGATAATTAAGAAAGACTTCATAGAAAAGATATTATCTGAATTGTGAAGAAGGAGGATTATAATGAATAGAATCATAAAGGTAATGGAGTACATAGATGATCCAGTTATGGTGGATGGAATTCTTAAGTCGTAGAAGTAGGAAAGAAAAGGAAAAGACAGGAAAAACCAGGATTCTAATTTTATCACAACTTAAGCACATTCAAAGACAAGTAAAAATGAAAGAAGGCCAAGAAGGTAGACTGAGTCTAGTTCATGAGGTTTATGTTTTATCCTGTGAACAATAGGAAGTCACTGAAGAGGAATTAAAAGGACAGGCCTGTGTATTAGTAAGATGCAGACACAAGTAGGGTAATAGATGGGGAAAACAAGGAAAGATCAAGAAATTGGAAGTCATGATGACAATAAATAGCAAGTTCAAGAAGTATAAAGGAGTAGGTGATGGGAATAGACAAGAGGTTGTAGCCAGAAATAAAAAGTTTTGGAAGTGGATATTACAAGGGTTATCAATAAATCACATCCTCATAGTCACTCAATTGATTGAAAAAAACAAAAAATAAAAAATTCTTCTATACTTATTATTTCTTATCCTATTAAATTTTGATTCAGTAAAGCAAAATGCATTTTAAAGACTTGGTCAGCAAGATATTTACTATACATATGTGAATATTAGAAATGATGCTTTAAAAAATGAAGGATTTTCATTATTGATGAAAGAAATGCAAATTAAGACAACTCTGAGATATCATTACACACTTGTCAGATTGGCCAAGATGACAGGAAAAGATAATGACGAATGTTGGAGGGGATGTGGGAAAACTGGGACACTAATACATTGTTGGTGGAACTGTGAACAGATCCAACCATTCTGGAGAGCAATTTGGAACTATGCTCAAAAAGTTATCAAATTGTGCAGACCCTTTGACCCAGCAGTGATTGGGGCTATATCCCAAAGAGACCTTAAAGGAAGGAAAGGGACCCACATGTGCAAAAATGTTTGTGACAGCCCTTTTTGTAGCAGCTAGAAACTGGAAACTGAATGGATGCTCATCAGTTGGAGAATGGTTGAATAAATTATGGTATATGAATGTCATGAAATATTATTGTTCTGTAAGAAACAACCAGCAGGATGATTTCAGACAGGCCTGGAGAGACTTGCATGAACTGATGCTAACTCAAATGAGCAGAACCAGGAGACCCTTATACATAGCAACAAGACTATATGATGATCAATTCTGATGGACATGGTTCTCTTCAACAATGAGATGTTTCAAACCAGTTCCAGTTGTTCAGTGATGAAGAAAGTCATATACACCCAGGGAGAGGCCTGTGGGATCTGAGTGTGGACCACAACATAGCATTTTCACACTCTCTGTTGATGTTTGCTTGCATTGTGTTTTCCTTCTCAGGTTTTTTTTTTTTTCTTGTAGATCCAATTTTTCTTGTGCAGCAGGATAACTGCATGAATATGTATACACATACTTGATTTGTCAAGTATTTTAACATAATTAACATGTATTAGACTTCCTGCCATCTAGGGCAGGGGGTGTGGGAAAGGAGGGAAAAATTTGTAACAAAGTTTTGCAAGGGTCAATACTGAAAAATTACCCATGCATATGTTTTGCAAATAAAAAGCTTTAATTTAAAAAAAAAAGAAAAATGAAAGATTTTGTTCACTGAATTTCTGATTGTTAATATCAAATAAGGTACTCACATGGCTACCACCTTAATTCAAACCCTCATCACTTGTCACTGGATTATTACAATAGACCAATGCTTCTTAAATTATAGGTCATAACACCATATGGGGTCATGTAACTGAAAGTGGGGATTGCAGAAACATTGGCAACAATAAAAGGTTTCTAAATGCAATGACCAAAAATTAATTCAAAATCAAATATATAATGAATCCAATATATTGTTTCTGACAGTGCTTGCACAAGTTGCGTCACATGACTTCATTGTAGTCTTGGTTTTGAACACACAGCACATACACTTTGCATTGTGCTGCACAATTGCTGCCAGAATAGCCTCAGCTCAAATTTGAGATGGAATTACATAAAAGTTTCTCAGATGAAAAGGGATCACAAATGAAAAAAATTTAAGAAGCCCTGAAATATATTTCTTTATCTTCCTACCTCCATCACTTTATAGACATAAATGCCAAAGTGATATTCCAAAAAAACACAGATCTATGTCACACTTCTATTTTATAAATTCTGGTGACTCCCTATTAATTCTAGGATCATGGATGAACACTTATGATATACAAAATCCTTCAAACCTATTTTTGAGGCTTATAATATATTATCCTTTTTCATATGGTACTAGGGCTATCCTTCAAGTATAGCATGGAAGTGTCATCATGGAGCTCAAAGTGAGGCAGAATAGATAACTCTTATCTGTTCTCTCCCCACCTTTTTCTAAAGAAGACTTTAATTTTTGCCAAGAGAGGAAGCAGGAAGTTAAGGTCCGAAGTCAACACTTTGCTCTTCTCAAAATGAGAGGGTACTGAGCTAGAAATATATCTATCTTGTCCCCTCAATGGTGTTAGTCTAGGAGACACTGTTTTCAAGTTCAATATAACTTCTAGTCAGTGTTTCACTAATTAGGGAAGGAACAAGGGACAAGAGCCAAAGCTTGACTACTTTGTTATTAATACTATTTCCACAATGAACATATATCACACTTTGCCAAGAAACCCATTTTTCCAAATCACTAGCAAAATTGAAGTCAGAAAAATTATACAAAGGAGTATATATTCCAGACAAATGAAAGCATTTTCCTATTGGGAGTAAGGTAATTCTAGGTTAACTAAGAGAAAGAATCCTAAATCCCCTCTCATACAAGGGGAAGTTCTCCTAAGTTTCTAATGTAAAACAAAGGATGGACATGATGGAAACTGTCAGCTCCTCCTAAATTGGCTTCTTCCCAGAATATTTTCCTTCAGCAAGCTGAAATGGTTTTGGCACCTTCCATCTTTTCTCTCAAAACTGGAAGCCAGAAGCATCTAAAGCAATTTGCAGAGACCAAAGAGACTCTAAACCTCAAGAAAACCAAAGAGACTAAAACATTCTTCTCTCTTTCTCTCATCAATTCTGCCCTGTCCCTGACACAGGCATGTGGAAAAGCTAATCTTCACCACCAATTGGCCCATACCAATGGATTTTTTGATTAGAGTTACACATGTACTCTGCAATCTAGTCAACCTAACCTCCTTAATGCCCATTATATAAAATGTCCAATATCTTGACTCTGCACTATCTCATCCCATAAGGGTTGGAGCTTTTTAATTTTTGTCTTTATATCTTAAACATTTAGCAGAGTGCCTAGAATAATGTAAATGCTTAATAAATGCTTGTGAAATGATTGTTATATCAGCTACAAAGATCAGAAGAGGATAGTATGAACTTCAAATAGAAAAGGTTATTGAATGGTGATGGGAAATGAAAATCCTCAGAGTGGCAGGAAAAATCAAGGAGCATATGATTCTACCACCTGGCACTAGAAGTTGGGGGATGTGATAGAAAGGACTACTAGCACTGAAGATGGGAGCCACATGTGAAGTGGAAAAATAGACTTCTATTAATACCAAGATATAAAAGGACTGTTGTGGAGATTGAAAATGAGATGTTCCAAGTGTGTCTGGTACAGAGAAAGGCACCTGCTAGACTCATTTAAGTTAAGGTTTTAAGATTTTAACAAAATATGCCTACTGTTTTAAGAGAATCAGTGGAAGAGGGCAATGTTTACCACTGGGACCAATGAATCTCAAAGGTTGGAATTTCAGACATCAAAAAGAGTTATTTTTGTACAGGCGGATTCTTCTACAAACAATAACAACAAAAACAACAAATAATTATTAAGTACTTGTTATATGCTAAGCCCTATTTATTAAGTATTAGCACTCTTCTAAACTCTGAGGATAAATAAAAAGCAAAAACAAAGTCCCCGCCTTCAAGGGATTCACATTTTAATTAGGGAGATAACATGAAAAAAATCATGTACTTACAAGATATATACAGTAGAAATGAAAAGTAATCTCAAAAGAAATACACTAGAATAGGAGTGGGAATTTCAGGTTGGGGGAGATTGGGAAACATCTCTGCAGAAAATGATGCTTTACTTGAATCTTGAAAACAGACAGAGATAGAGTTAAATAGAGAAAGCATTGGAAACATGAAGGACAATCAATAAAATGGTCCAGAGTCTCAAAAACAGCTTATACAAGGAACATTAAGAAAGGCATTATCTCTTCATCATAAAGTCTGGTAAGGGAAGTAAAGCATAAGAATGTTGGAAAGGTAGAAAGGGACTAGCTTATAAAGGACTTTAAATGCCAAACAAAATTTTGCTTTTGATCCTAAAGATAATAGAAAACCATTAGAGTTTATTGAGTGGGGTTTTAATATGTTCAAAAGTATGCCTATGGAAAAATCATGTTGGCAGCCAAGTCTCATATAGATTGGAATAGAAAGAGACTTGTACATGGAGATCCACTGGAAAATACTGTGATAGTCCAGTAAGAAATGATGAGATTCTCAACTAGGGTTGTGGATCTTTAATTGGAGAGCAGCATATGTTTATAAGAGATGTAATGTGTGTGTGTGTGTGTGTGTGTGTGTGTGTGTGTGTAAACTAAAATGTGACAACAAATTACATATATGCAATGAGTATGAATAAGAAGTCAAGGATGACACTGAATTTGGGAGCCTAGATGACTGGGAGGATGATAGAGCCAACAGTAATAGATAATCATATTGCATTAGAAACCTCTTCTCCAAATGTAGCTAAGACTCTCTAGGATAGTATAAAGAAAAACCCTCTCCTTAATGTGCACATATAAAGAGTATTCTTCAATTTAAGGCTGCAACTATTACTTACAGAGCCTTTTATTGTTTTCTGCAAGTATCTCTCAAACTTATTGATCCCTAAAACATTCCCCTAAAACAAAGCTAGATCCTGGCAACATATATTGCTTGTATTACATATTGAAAAAATAGGACACAGAGAGATGCTAGAACTTGTGCTATATTTCTGACAGTGCAGGAAACAAATGAAGATAGAAAGCTTAAGCGCATACCCCAATAGCAAGATTGTTCTATTACCCAGACTGTTTCTTCTGGCTCTAGTTCTGGGAGCCAAATTAGTCAATTGGTTTGTTGTGACATAACACTTCCTACATTTCAACATTTTCAACTTTGAGCATTAAATTGTAAACTTTTCCAAGAACTCAAAAGTCATGCTTCAGCTTTTCAATTTTATTTGCAATAAATGGTTTCCCAGGCCATAAATTAGCCATATCATCAGCTGGTTTTACCAGTGGGTGCTTTGGAAGAGATTTCTATTGTTGCTGACACTAAATCTACATCAGACATCTCCTACTTTGGGTATAGTAAGAACCTTAAACAGCAGAGCTGAGTTAAGAGTTCTATTTTCTTTTAACGTGATCTCTAGTAGGTCTTGAAGTCATGGGATGGAAAGTCAGTTTGTCAATAAATACTTTTTATTTGCTGTTGTTCAGCCTTTTTTTAGTCATGTCCAACTCTTTGTAACCTCATTTGGGGTTTTCTTGGCAAAGATATTGGAGTGGTTTAACATTTCCTTTTTCCAGGTCATTTTATAGATGTAAAATGGAGGCAAAACAGGGTTGTGACTTGCCCAGGGTCACACAGATAGTAAATATCAGATCTGAACTCATGAAGATGAGTCTCCTTGATTCCCAGTGCTCTGTCCACAGGGACACCAAGCAACCCCTAAGCATTTATTAAGTGCCTACCCTTTGTCAGGCAAATTTGAAATTAGTACTGGGGAATATGAAGAAAGGCAAAAGATAGTTCTGGACCTCAAGGAGGTCATAATCTAATGGGTTAGATAACAAGCAAACAGTATGTTTAAACAAATGATTGGCAAGAAAAATAGGAAATAATTAACAGAGAGAAGGCATTAGAATTCAGAGGAGGGGGGAAAGGCTTTCTGAAGAAGATGGAATATTAGCTGAGCCTTGAAGGAATCCAGGGAAGCCAGCATGGAGGCTAGACTGAGGAGTAGCTGGGATAGGGATAAAGAGTTTAGGATATAAGAAGACTAGAAAGTATGTATGTAAGAGTAGGGTTAAAGCTATGAAAGGTCTGGAATGCTAAACAAAAATGACTGCATTTGATCCTAGTAGTATTAGATAGCCAATGAGTTATAATTGGACCTCAGTTTATGAAAATCTCTTTGGAAGATGGACTGGAACGGAGTCTGCCTTATGACAGATAGAGTCACCAGCATGCTACTGCATGCTGTATCAAAGGAGCAAGTGGGCTTTTCAACAGTGTCTATTGAAAGCTTTTGAGAGGGTATCAGAATTGAATCCCTTAAAAATGGAAATAATCCTGTCTCATATTCTTATTCTGTTTCTCCTTCATTATTATAGAGCAATGCTTCTTAAACTTCTACTTGAGACCCCTTTTCACCCAAGAAATTTTTACACAATTCTGAGCATATAGGTATATAAAATAGGTATACAAATCAAATGTTTAATGATAATAAATCACAAAGAAAGTTTATTTTAAAGCAATTCAATGACATATATGTATATACTTATATATATACATACATATAATTTCACCATTTATAAGAGACAAAAACAAATTTGCATACTGAAATGGATGTGCTTGTTTATTTTTACTTAAAGAATTAAATCTTGGGGGCAGCTAGGTGGCGCAGTGGATAGAGCACCAGCCCTGAAGTCAGGAGGACCTGAGTTCAAATCTGGTCTCAGACACGTAACAGCTGTGTGACCCTGGGCAAGTCACTTAACCCCAATTGCCTCAGCAAAAAGCAAAAAAAAAAAAAAAAAAAAAAAAAGAATTAAATCTTGGCAGAATATTGGATATCTTTTACTGTTGCCAAATAATTTCATGATCCCCACATTCAGTTATGTAACTCCAAAGGTATGGCCACCCACGTTTAAAAAGCTTTGTTATAGAGCAGTCAAATACTGCTCCAGGGCAGTTAGGTGGTGCTAGGGATAGGGTGCCAAGCCTAGAGTCAGAAAGGCTCCTTCTGACTTCAAATTTGGCCTCAGACATTATAGTCGTGTGTTCCTGGGCAAGTCATTTAACCTTATTTGTCTCAGTTTCCTCATCTGTAAAATGAACTAGAGGAAGTGGAAGAGCACTCCAGGATCTTTGTCATGAAAACCCCAAATGGGATCATAAAGAGTTACACATCCTGAAAAATGACTCAACAATAAATAATAAATAATAATAATAAATATATAAATAATGCTCTGTAATAAAACATGGAAAAGAGTCTGATATATACCTGGGAGCTATTTATGATAACTACTGCATTCTGGTCCCAAAAGCTCAATTACATTATGTTTTGCTATGAACTAATAGATAGAAAAGATACAGGATTTCATCAGTATGACCATGTCCAGTAATGGGAATTCCCTCTGCTGATAAAGATTGCAAACCAGTTACAACATAGTAAATAGACAAGTTAAATAATTTGTTTAAAGTCACATAGTTAACAAATACCAAAAATTTGATTTAAATCTGTCTTTTGAACTCCAAGCCCAGTCTTCTAGGCATTATTCCATGCTACCTTAGTTAATAGGAACATAGATCTATAAAAGGAAAGAACCTCACAGGCTATCAACTCCAACTCCTTTCCTTTTCAAATAAGGAAGTTTATCTGGTCAACTGAGCAGCATGTGTTAGAAGCAAAGTTTAAATACAGGCTCTATGACTCTGGAACTGGTGCTTTATCACCCTACTTCCTTAAATAAAACAGCATTTATATAGCATTCTAAGGTGTGTAAAGTTCATTATCTCATTGGATCTCCAGTACAACCTTGTGTAGCTTAATTCTACACTCTGAAAACCACAGTATAATCAAGGTATATCATAGAGATTTTACCAGTGCTGTAAAACAGAAATAAAATCTTCTCTTTTTATTTTAGTTAGTATCCCTACTTTCCTCCTGCTATACTTCAAAAAGAAATGATCTTAATGGAATATGTACATGGGAAGCAATGTTTCCATCATATAATTTTACCTGAGATATGATTTAATTAATTAATTAATTTAATGTAAATGCTATTAATGGACTAGAAACCAATTCTATTTAGTAATTTATTTTAGTAGAATTTAGTGAATATTATATGTCAGGTTGTGGGAAGCAAGATGAAAATTAATATCTTGAATACAACTTTCTTCATTATTCAGTTTCTTAGTTAATATACATTATCATATTTTCCCATAAATAAACTTTTTTAAAAATAAACAAACTTTTTAGGGTAAAATTTAATGTCCAGAAAACTGAGTTCCAGAAAGGTTATGACTTTTCTGAATATCACACAGATGATATGACAGATTTCTTCCTTTCCTCCTTCCTTCCTCCCTTCCTTTTTTCCTTCTTTTCTTCTTTCTCTGCTTCCTTCCTCTTGTCCTCCTCCTCTCCCTTCTTTTCTTTTTTCTTTCTTCTTTCTTTTCTTTTTAAGACAAATTCTATTCATGAAATATAAATATTGTTCGTAAATTTAGAGCTGAAAGGAAGCTAAAAAAAAATCTAAAATAACTCTCTCCTTTAGAACATGAATTAACCAAAGTCCTAAGATAATCTTCCCAGGATCACACAGATAAAATACAGGAGAGACAAAATTTTAACAGTCTTAGAACTCTGACTCCAAACCAATGTTCCTGCCACAGTAACATATCTAGCAGTCCTATTTCAACTACTGCAGTAATGTGCACTAAAAATTGCAAACTTCTTTTTCTTTTAATGTTTGGTCAAGATTACATATGAGTCATATTAGAAATTGAAATTCCCAATATTAGCACTTTTTTGGCATGAAAAACCTTAAAGGGAACTCAAGAACTAGTATCTCTTGATAATAAAGCTATAAGAAAATTAAGTAAGTAGCAGCACAGTGCTATAGAAACTTGGAAACAAACAAAGGGATGTCAAGGAGATAAAATCAGGTGGAAAGTTACAAATCTTTATCATGGGCCAATCTTATCAAATAATGGTAGTAAAAGAGTTAATTAAATTTTTTTTTCAAATGATGGTATTACAGTGTTGGAGGCTTCAGACAGCCTGAAGTTTGTTCATACAAGTTGAAATCTTCAAATTCCAGTCATTAGAGACAGCTGCTTGGAGAGTTCATACACACCGTCTTATTTGCTTAAATTGAACTTTATGATGAACAGAATGTGTTCTTTGGCCAAGCAAGCTATGTGCTTCAGCTCCAGCATATACCCCATCTCTCAAGCTGTCGAGCTTTCATTCAGCAATTCCATTTTTGTACCTATCTTTCTATATTAAAGAGCATTGATGTGTCCCTATAAGCCACATATTGACTTCTTGCTGTTCCATCTTTTTCCAGTCATGTTCAACTCTTTGTTGTCCTATTTGGGCGTTGTTGGGTTTTGAGGGATTTTTTTGGACAAAAATACTGGAATGGTTTACCATTTCCTGCTCCAGTTCATTTTATATGTGATGAAACAAGGCAAACAGGATGAAGTGACTTGCTCAGGGTCATGTAGTTAAGTGTCCAAGGACAGATTTGAACTCAGGAAGATAACTCTTCTTGACTCCAGGTGCATATTCTATCTATTGTTCCACCTAGCTGCCCTTCATGTTAACTTAGAACAGAAATTAACAATATCTATATTGCATTATATGTTTATTTACTTTGTTAAACATTTTTCAATTACATTTTGACCTAATTAGGGCTCCTTGGGTATTTTAGGGGAATTTTGCAGGTCACACTGAGCTTGACATCTCTGCTTCAACAATCCATAGACAACAAAAGTTGCATACATTTGATTAAAAAAAGTCATGCTATAACTTCTCAAGCATTTCAACATTATTAACATGTAGTGGACTTCCTGCCATCTAGGGGAGGGGAGGGGACTGGGGGTAAAATTTGTATTGGAAAGCTTTGTAAAGATCAAGGTTGGGGAACTACCCATACATATGTTATACAAATAAAAAGCTTAAAATAAAAAAAAAGTCATGCTATTGCTCCATCTATGTGGTGGGACATATATTTAGAGCTGACTGTCTTTTGGATGCTATAGTTTGGTACTACTAAATCCAAATCCCTGAATATCAACTCTCTGAATACCAACAAAATATGTTTGCTTCTTGGCACGATTTAGGGTATTTGCCCTAAGTAGCTTAAATAATTTTTGCAAATAGGAAGTAACACTATCTTTTATATGAAAGTGCTTTGAAAACTATAAAGTATTCCCCAAAATGTAAGTTACCATAAATATCATCTTGTTCTTCCCATCTAAGTTTATTGAAGCTCAGCTAAAGAGTAGTCCTAGACCAAATTGCTACCCCACTATTATTCTTTTATCTTTAATGTTCTTCAAACTATTATGAAGAATAAAACTCATAATAACTGTCTTTATTACTCATTAGTATTATTGCTTCCTTTGATGCTATTTCCATTTCTGGTAGATTAGTGAGTTGTTTTCAATCACTCTAGAGTTCAAATGCTGGTCTGGCTTAGGCTATTATCCTGGTCATTGTTCTTGCTTTCATTACAAGAAATGTGAGGTGACATCACTTTATAGCAAGTAGTGTGGGCAGGTAAGCTGTATCCTCATATCAAGCAAGGGCAATTAAAGCAGAAAAATCTAAAGGTTATGTGAGAATCTTTATGTGAATAATATAAAGACACCAATCATGATGCTAGATTTCAAGATTTGCACTTGGTTTAAATTAAGGCCAGAGGCACAAGGGTAGAATATCAACAGATTGCTAATGGTCATTAATCTCAGTGAGAAGCCCTAAACTTCACTTGCCAACACTCTTACATATTCTTATTGCTATTCATTACACTAATGCATTAAAGATTAGAATGACTCTTACAAACTGATGAGAGCTCCAAACTGAGTTCTAAAGCCTTATAAGTTGCAAAGTAAAGGCCAAATGAAAAGTCTAGTATTTAAAAAAAAGAATACTAATGAGTAAAGACAGACAGAGATAGATAAAAGCAGATAGGTAGAGAGACAGACAGGGAAAAACAGAGATACAGACACAAAGATGGAAAGATAGAGTGAGACAAATACATAGACAGAGAATAAGATGGAGGAAGGAGGGTAGAAAAAAGAAAGAGAGAAAGAGAACTGCTGAAAATTAACAGGAAGATCTAAGAATTGATAGAGAGAGTGGGGGTAAGAAAGGTGTGGTCATTTTAAAAACTCAAATAGTTTCTTAAAAGTAAAAGTCCCACCCACACACTTACTGTTCCATCAGCAAACTCTGGGGATGCTTGTTGAATTGCTACAGTTGGCACCAAGTCCTAAATTAATGAATATCAAGGAATCTTACATGGTGAGGATAGGGGAGCTACATAAGTTTCTAGCTGTTTGCTTCATTTGACACAGTTCTCCAGAAATTATATCTGATAGGGAGGAAAATTATTTCACTTCCCACCCATATGACAGATGGTGTCAGGATTCCTACATGACATGTCCATAGAAGAAAAAAAAAGTGCCTTGCTCTCCATTCTCAGTCTCAGGTTTGACATTCTATAACAACTCTTTCAGCTTAATGAACTACAGAATCTTTTTCCAACTTTTAAGAAGCTGCCAAGTAAAATGAGATAATTTGACTGAAATAACATGTTTCAACTGCTTTGCAATTTAGAGGAGGTGAGACTTTGATTCCCCAGGTACACAGTACATTCCATAGTCTTTGTCCCCAATATTCTTCATTGCAGAAATAAGATCTATCATGCATGTTTTCAATCCAAATAGGATTTAAACAAGTAACACTTCAATGTGTCTCCCTCCCCCCACCTGACTCATTTTATATGTACTTTTTTTCTGTCATGATATATTAATGATTAATATTGTATTTCACTAAGCCAACTATGGATGTGTGTTTTCTTTTTCCTTTACACATTCACCATAGTTTGAAGTTTGTTCTTAATTTCAAGTTCATCCTTAATCCATAGTTTTTCTACAGTGAGCTATATTTAGCCACTCCAGAAGGTGGAATGAGGAAGAGGGAATGCTTTCAACAATCTACTCACAAAGATCTAACTTTCTCTGAATTATATTGAACTTGACAAGACTCACATGAAGTACACTAACTGCCCTGGCCAAAACTTAGGAACCAAGGCTTATCAAACATTTCCAAATCTCAGAATAAGATTGAGTTCCAATTGGGAAGCAGTAAAAAATTTACAGTTCTAAATTCACTTGATTTGGAGAGCATGTGCTAGGTTTTGGCAAGACTAGACTTCTAAAGAATAGTGCATTTGACCAGACTCCAGAAATAAAAAGCTACTTGGAATGAAGAAATTTTAATTATGGAGGACTGATCCAAAAGACTGTGCCCCTGCTAGTGAAAAAAATAGGCCAACAATGGCCTAACCAAGGTTTTGGTTTCCTGGTTTAAGTTCAGGTCTACAAATGCATACAACATATTTCAACGAAATGTTTCATGTATTCTGGGCTTCCACAGTGTGGTTTTCTAAAAGAGACCATGGAAAGAAAGAAGGAAGGAAGGGAGGGAGGGAGGAAAGAAGGAAGGAAGGAAGGAAGAAGGAAAAGGTAGAAAAGAAGAAAAAAAGAGCAAGAAGACGAATAGATGAAGGAGGAGGAGGAGGAGAGGAGGACTTTAGTTTTCTTTATAGAGAAGTGCTATTAGAAAGCCTTTTTCCTTATCCATTTCTACAATTATCTCAATTATTTTCTTAATTCTTTATGTGTAGACAGAACTAACAAGGGTTGTTTGGGGAGGAATGTCTAAAATGACAGATGTTGACTTGGATAGAGTTCTGGATCTGTAGTCTGGAAAACCTGAGGTCAAATCCAGCCTCAGAATACTAATTTTTTAACCCTGAGCAGGATATTTTGTTTATCTCAGTTTCCTTATCTGTAAAATTAGCAGGAAAAGAAAACATTTTGGTATCTTTGCCAAAGAAACTTCACAAAGATTCAGATACAACTAAAAAAATTGGTAAACAACATCTAATAGGTATGTTCCATACTTCTCTTGCATTATTAGAATTTCAGAAAATGAATAAAAAATTTGAGTAAGAACACTCTATGTCTCTCCCTCTCTCCCTCTTACCCTCCTCCCTTCTCTCCCTCTCTTCCCTTCCTCTGTTTCTCTCCCTCCCTTCCACTCAACCTTCCTCCATCCCTCCCTCCCCCCCCTCCCCTTCTCTGTTCAATAACAACTGGCTTTTGTTTGGGCTTTTTAGTTTTGTGTGGGCAAATATGGTATATTGGATAAAAGTAGCTGCAGATTCAAGAAGTTCTTTGTTCAAGTCCTATGTCTTTTTTTTTTTTTTTTTTTGGATTTAACATTTTTTTTAAATTTTTTTATAAAGCTTTTTATTTACAAAACATATGAGTGATTTTTCTACATTGACCTTTGCAAAAACTTTTTTTTCCCCAAGCTTTTCCCCTCCTTCCCCCTACCCCCCACCCCTAGATGACAGGTAATCTAATACATGCTAAATAGGATAAATTATATGACAAATACAATACATGTATACATATCTATACAGTTATCTTACTGCACAAGAAACATCAGATCTAGAAAGAGAAGAAGAAAAAAAACAACCTAAAAAGGAAAACAAAATGCATGGAAACATTCACAGAAAGCGTTAAAATGCTGTTGTGGCTCACACTCAGTTCCCACAGGCCTCTCTTTGGATGTATATGACTATCTTCATCGCTGAACAAGAGGAACTGGTTTGAATCACATCATTGTTGAAGAGAACCATGTCCATCAAAATTGATCATCGTATAGTCTTGTTGCTGTGTATAATGTTCTCCTGGTTCTGCTGATTTCACTCAGCACCAGTTCATTCAAGTCTCTCCAGGCCTCTCTGAAATCCTCCTGTTGGTCGTTTCTTACAGAACAATAATATTCCATAACATTCATATACCATAATTTATTCAGCCATTCTCCAATTGATGAGCATCCTTTCAATTTCCAGTTTTCAAGTCCTATGTCTTAACAAATATTGGTTATGTAACCCTGAACAAAGAGTGTCTGAAGAAACTCCTTAAAATGTTTAAGAAAGTGAAGGTTAAAATAAAGTCAGTTCCTCATTGATAACTCCCTACACCAACAAATCAGAGGACCAATTTTAAAAAGGGAGTAGAAGAAAGGGAAGCAATTGTTTTGTTTCAGCTGATCTTTATATCCTTCTAAGAATCCGTTGAGTTTTATACTATAATAATTATTATTTTTATTTTATAGGTGATGAATTGAGGATCAACATGATCTTGATCACACAGATAAATAAACATTAGAGACAAAATACAAACCCAGGTCTCTCCTCTTTCTGTCCACTATTCCAAACTGCTAGTGTTATATGTTAGAAATAACCCTTTTAAACCTTAGCAAATTCCACTTTCCTTGCTAAGTAGGATTTATATATGTGTGCACACATGCTTACATAAGTGCTTATAATAAGTAGTCTAAGATGGGTAATAACTACAATTATCAAAAAGAATGGGACACAGAAATGCAGCTCATCCTACAAATTCAATCAACTACTGGTGGAAACTAATAGGAAACCATACATTAAAGAATTAATACAGAATCAATACTTGAAGGACTCTGATTCTTTCAATATTAATAAATATGATGTAAGTAATCTAGATCATCTGCTTTGCTATTTCAAAGAATAGTATTCATATTTTCTTCATTTGCTTTAGATCAATAATATGGCATAATTGAGTCAATCTTTTTTTAATATTAGAGAAAAAATTAAATTTAAAGAACAAATGAATGTCATAAAAATATAAATGTGAAACAAATTACATTGAACCATCTTTTATCTGCCTGAGATTTATAGCAGAAATAAAAATGTGAATCAATAGCAAACCAGGATTTCATTTAGGGCTATTCAATGTTAAATATTTGGGTATTTAGGGAAATATTTGTAATTCAAAGATATATAGATATAAACACACACATATATATATGCATGTGTCTATATACCCAAATATGTTCTGTGTGTATATATACATATATAAAAATCTGCATATGTATGTGGACATGTGTGTGCACTTATATAATATGTATATTATTGAAAAGAATCCAATATAAGAAACTAGAATAGGGTTGGGGAAAAGAATACTGGATCTAGAGTTTAAGACAGGCTTAAATACTAACTCTGCCACTTATTACCTTTATCATTCTGGTAACTCATTTAATTTCTCTGGATTTCATGTACCTCACTTGGAAAATGAGGAAATTGGGTAGGATGCTTTCCAAGGTCCTTTGAACTTTATATCTATGATCAAGTACAATAATATTTAACCCATAATTGGAGAGGTTAAACAATTTGCCAAGGAAATTTTCTTCTTTCACAAGAAATATGTGCTTATAGAATATTTTAGTAATTTGGAGTTTTCATTACACACTTTTAGACCATCAATAAATTAGTTTAGGCAAGAAAAGAAATAGTAAGGTTGAAACTATATGAATAAGAAATTTTCGGTAAGAATCAATCAACAAGGTCTTTGGTCTAAGAGAGACAAAATGAATATCCTTTTACTACTACTTTGGCTGGATTATTAAACAAGAAGATTAAATTCTCCACATACTATCTCTCTTGAACTCTCAAACCTTTTAAAATATATCAGGTATGATGCCCACCTAAGGCAATTTGGAGGAAAAGAGGCAGAGACAAGGTCTGGAAACAGCTCTCTCCAATATGGTTCTTCACCTAGACAGAGGCCCTTTCCTGAGAATCTGGAAGATTTTGACTCTCCTCAACCTAAAAGTTGGATTCAAAAAGGTGACAAGATGGACAAAAAAGAAGAGAAACTTCTACAAGTAACCTGAGCTAGAGAATGGACCAGAGCCACAGGACTGCATCAGATGTGTCAAGAGGAAGAGAGACGTCTACAAAGTCTTGGCTCTCAAAAAGATAGCCAAATGACCATTCCATTTGCCTTGTTAATAAAATAATTAAATTGCTCCAAAACTTTGCAGATTCGTCCCCATACACAAACTACTAGTTCATTTCATTAAGGGTTTGGTCTCCTGCTAATTTTTTTGGATACTTGTTTATTAAATGAACTTTTTAAAAAACTAGTTAATATGCCTCCCATACTTCTCACAAATAAATGGTAATTTCCTAAAAAAAAAAAAATCAATCAACAAATATTTATTAAGTGACTACTTTGTGCCAGCAATTATGCTACACTCTTCAGCTACAAATACAAAGAATAAAACAATACTTAATCTCAGGAAATTTACATTCTAATAGGGGTGTGTATGTGAGTGTGAGTGTGTGTGTGTGTGTGTGTATCAGAAAGAGAGAAAGGTGTGTGTTTGTGTATATTATATATAGACACATATACGCATATGTCTGTGTATCTGGATTTGTATATAAAATAAATAGAACATGAATGTAATTAAAATTTTCAAATTATCTTAATAGTTGAATATTTGAAATACTCAAAATAGTTAAATATAAGGTATTTTAGGAAGGAGAAACTAGCATTTAGGGGAAGAAGGGAGATCAGAAAAAGCTCCATGCAAAAGATGATGCCTGAATTTCATATCAAGAAAGAAAAGAGAAACTCTGATTACAGAAGTAAGCAGGGAGTATATTCTAGGCATGAGGATGAACTATGCAAAGTCACCAAAATGGGAGATGGAGTGTTGTATGTGAAGAACAGAGAGAAAGCCAATGTGGCTAAATCATAGAGCGTAGGAAAAAGAGTAATGTCCAATGACATTGGAAAGATAGATGGAAGGAAGGTTATAAAGTGTTTCAAACGATAAACAGAGGAGTTTATATTTTATCCTAGAGACAGTAGGATGCCACTGGAGTTGATTAAGTAAGAGAGTCACATAGATAGATTTGTGTTTAAAGAAAATTACTTTGGCAACACTGGACTAGAATAAGCAGAGACAAGTCAAAGAGACAAATTAGGTTGTTGCAATAATCTACTCAACAAGTGATAAAGGCCTGAACTAAGGTGATAGCTATGTGACTAGAAAGAAGGCATGAGATGTGAAAGGTGTTATAAAGGTGGAAATAGCAAGATTTGCTAAATAATTGAATATTTAGCAAGAGGGAGAGTGAGGAATTAAGGACAATATCAAGATTATGAACCTGGGAGACTGTAAGGGTGGCAGTGTCTTGTGGAAGTGAGGAATTTGGGGAGAATAAGTTTGGCCCAAGTGTGGAGATAATGAGTTCAACATATTGAGTTCGAGATATTTTTGGGATATACAGAGTGAAATGTCCAATAGGCATTTAGTGATAGAGCACTGAATTTCACTGCACAAACTAGAGCTGGACATACATTCACATATATACACATTTGTGTGTACTTGTATGTGTGTATAATCTGAAGAAAGATAATAGTTACAACTATGGAAGTTGATAATATTACAAAAGGATAATATAGAGAGAGAAGTCGGCCCAGGAGAGATTCCTGGGAAATACCCAAAGGTAGGGGTCATGAGATGGATGATGAACCAGAAAAGGGTACTAAGTAGGAATCATCAGATAGGTAGAAGAACCAGGAGAGAATAGTGATACAAAAAACCTAGAGGAGAAAGTATCCAAAAAAGGGAGCAGATGGTTCAATGGTGTTAAATGTCAAGATATCAAAAAAGATGAAGATTGAAAAAAAAACTGTAAGATTTGGCAATTAAGACATCATTGGTAACTTCAGAGAGAGTAGTTTAAGTTGAGTGATAAAATTGGAACCTACAGAACTGCCCAGAGTTTGGATCAGCTATTTGGACAGACCCTGACTACACATTATGTAAGATTCTGTTCACCTATGATTTTTCAGAAGACCTATGATTTCATCAGTGAAGGAATCTCCATTAATCAGTGCAGAACACAGCCTCTCAATGCCTTAGTAGATACTTTTCTAAATTGCCATTCTCTCCCTCCCTAAAGAATTCATCACCTCATGATAAATCTCTATACTTAGCTAGACAGGTCTTATAATAAGCTACATAGGCTCATACTCAAAGCCCTTATAGTTTGGGAGCATGGGGGAGGAGAGGAGAAGAGAGAGAAATGCCAAAACTTATCAACCACAAAGAATATTCTTCAAGAATGCAGGGTCATCTCCATAGCACGCACACACACACACACACACACACACACACACACACACACACAAAAGCCTTGGAATAAGACTTTAGTAGACTTGAACTTAACCATTAGAAACTAATATTAACATTAAGAATTCAATCAAAATAAGCTTTTTTAATAGAAATATGTCAGAGTATCTTTAAAAGATAAGGTAAAGAGAACCTCAGACTTCAACTTCTTCTCAGTCTTCCTTTTATTCCAAGGAATTAGAGATGAACTGAAAAAGAAAAAAAAAGGGAAGGAAAGAAAATAAGAAAATATTCTAAAATGAGAAGAAACTGAAACTTAGAGAGCACTAACAAAAGAAAGATAATCATAAACAGCCAGAGAAAATGAAAGGCGCATAGATCCACATGCCCCACTTCTCCATTTCCTGAGTTAAATATTTCCTATGGAACTAATTAGA
Organism: Myrmecobius fasciatus; assembly: GCA_023553655.1. Taxonomy (NCBI): domain Eukaryota; kingdom Metazoa; phylum Chordata; class Mammalia; order Dasyuromorphia; family Myrmecobiidae; genus Myrmecobius; species Myrmecobius fasciatus. The sequence continues at coordinate 222,444 of JAJPUD010001436.1, read as the reverse complement.
TTAAGTATACTGTCTAAAAATATTCTTATCAAACTCTATGAACAAAAAAAAAACAGTGAAAAATCCAGTTGGTTAAATTCATTACAGTTTGTTTATGTGACAGAACTGAGGAATCCAAAGGTCACAGCTCTGGTCTGCCCCATTCAAATTCATTTAGGTAATCAATATTGAAGGAGATTCTCCAAATTTCATTATTTATTGGTACACAATTGTGTATATAAATTGCCATGGGATGGTCCTTGAAAATTTGGCTGATACTATTTAGTCATATTCCTCTATTATAATTTTAATTAGGGTGATTAAAATGGCATACTTTGTATCTTCCACTAAATAATGGCTCTAGAAAAATGTATCTGGTGGTAAATTGAGACCTAAATGTAATGGAAATATTCATCTCTTCCATTATAAGACTTTTCTAGAGAAATTATGCAAACATTTCAATATATACTTTACTAAATTATATATGCACTTTCTAACATAAATAAAACCCTAAACTACTATGTACCCTTAGTCATAATTAGGAATATCAAAAAGCCCCCTTTTTGTTTCCTTTGAACACAGGTAATAGGGGATTGATTTGTTGTGATATTCAGAGAAAACTCCCTTTTTCATTCATGATGGATGTCAGTTAATCATGGCTCCTTTTAATCCTAAATATAAATCTATTAGCACAGGAAAGATGAACTCTGAATAACATTCTTGTCACCTATGAATTAATTGTGAATTAAAAATTTTACCATGTTACAATATGACACACTAAACCTATTTAGTATGCTTGCATGGTACTTTTTCAGTTCTTAGAGTAAAAAATCATTTTTTAGCACACAAAAAAACACAGTGGAATCTACATAATTATAATTATTCATGCAAAATACTTCACACAACCTCCAGGAAAAACAAGGTGATTAAAAGTCTGACATTGTGGAAGAAAAAAAAATGTTTACAAGTTTAGTGGTTGAGTTTAGAGCATGGTGTACACGAATACAGAAATTTTTTTAAAAGTATACAAATATAATGGTGTAATAAGTAAAAGTTGAATTTCCAGAAACTTAAGATTCTTTTATTTTCTTAAAAAGAAACCATTAATGAAAATACTGCTCTTATCTTTACCCTCACAAAATCCCTAGAACCATGGCAATTCTATGTATTTGAAGGATAATGTCACTTTTAAGCTCAGTAAAATTTAGTTTCTGCTGAGACCACCAGCTGAGGTATGAGTATAGTAAATGGGTGTTAAATCTGTTTCTATATAAAATGTTGAATAATATACTAGTTTTAAAACTCTGCTAAGAGGTTCATTCATTCAGCAAATATTTATCAAATGTCTCCTGTGTGCTTCACTTTATATTCAGAATGATGGGGGAGACAAACAAAATAAGAGATAGTATCTCTGACTTTCAAGTTTATAATGTAGTTATAAGCTAAAGCCATGGGCAAAATTACTAGGTAGAAGTCATAGAATAATACATAAGTAAATGCAACATTCTGGGGGCCAGTCCTCTGATTTCATCTTCAAGAGAGAGTTCACAGTTTAGAAAACACTCTTATCAATAGATCAGAACCTGTTCAGCAACTTAAATTCTTACCAAGTTGCCTGAGGGATCCGGGGAAGTTAAATGGTTTTCGGGGTGTCACTTGGACAGTATTTGTTAGAGGATGGGCCTGAAACCCAGGTAGCCTTAACTCCAAAGATGATTCTTTATCCACCAGAAAACTTTGTCTTTCAAATACATATTATATATTTGTCATGAGAGGATATAAGGGAGTGAACAGAATGGAGTGGGGCTAATTAGAGAAAGAATCTTCAGTTTATGTTGATAATGATGATGGTTTGTTTTAAATAGTCCTCACTTTAAAAGGACTGAATCTGAAGGACTGCTTTAGCTTGACAAGATTGATTTAAAAATTATTTTCCAGTGAGTACCTTATATGTATATCCTATTGGTCCTGTTAGGGCCATCAATTTGCCTTTTTTACGATGAAAAATAACATTTCAAGAAATTATTAAATCATACAGTCTTAGAGTATAATGGGAGATCACAGGTCATCTATTCCAGATTATACCTGAATAAGAATCCTTACAACAATATATCTGAAAAGTGGTTATTCCAAGTCTTTTATCTCTCAAATGAGGGAGAATTGATCATCTCGAAAAGCAGCTCCTTTGAGGAATATTTGAACTTATATCCATACCATGAAATATCGTGTTTCTGTTTAAAAATAATAATAATAATAATAATAAAGGAGACAAATCTGAGAAGACTAGTATAAATTAAAGGAGAGTGAAATGAGCAGAACCAGCAGAACAATTTATACTCTAACAACAGCATTGTAAAGTCAAAACAATGTAAAGACAACATTTTTGAAAAATTTAAGAACTTTGATCAATCAATGACCAGCCCCAATTCCAGAAGACTTACAATGAAGTAAATAAAGGTGACTTCCTAACATAAAAGTAATAGACTCAGAGTACAGAATGAGAAATTTTTCTTGAGCATGGATAGTATGGGAATTTGTTTTATTTGATTATGCAATTGGAGGGGGGTAGTGGAAAGGTTAGTTGGTTTTGGTTTTGGTTTTGTTTTTACAATTTCCTTTTTCCTTTTTTAAGTGGATTTGGAAAAAGAAAGGAAATAAAGTTTTGTTAATCAGAGAAAATGGGTTGGTTTTTTTTTTTTGTTTTGTTTTGTTTTGTTTTGTTTTGTTTTAAAGGAAAAGGGTAGCAAGAGAAGAGTTGTGCTACTTCTCAAATAAAACAGATATATAGCTTTGTAAAAATCCTTTTGGGGCAGCTATATTTCTTAGGAAAACTTTCTTTTTAGCAAACCTAAATTTGGCCTCTTTGCAACTTTTTCTATTTTCTCCTAGTTCTGCCTCCTGTGGCCTTGTAGAATAAATTTAATGTTTTTTTTTTTCACAAGACAATTTTTCATCTACTTAAGGACATATTCCCTCTATGTCTTCTTTGCCTTCCTCATTTCCTTCAACTTTAAGAAGTAATATAGCAGAGTGGATGCGGTGTTTGACCTGGAATAAGACAGATCTAGATTCAAAGATCTAGGTTTGACTGCTTCAGACATCTCCTGTCTGACTCTGGATAACCTCTCTGGATCTTGGTTTCCTCATCTGGAAAATAAGGGCATTAGACTTACTAAAGATTTCCTTCAACTCAAAATCTATCAATTGATTCTCACATGGAATGATGTAAAGGATAGCTGACTGGTGAGTAGAGTACTGGGCTTGACATCAGACATAGATAGCTATGTGACTGTGGGCAAGTCACTTAACCTTGTATCTATAAAATAAAATAGAGAGGGAAATGGAAAATCACTCCAGTATCTTTGCCAAAAAAAAAATCCCAAATGAGGACACAAAGAGTTGGACTTGTCTGAAATGATACAACAAAAGCAATTTGACATGATTTCAGTAACCTTTACTTCTTCTAGAAAGTCCTGTAGCTCAAGGATGGGTAAGCTCTGGCCCTGCTTATTTTTGTTTCGATTTTTTTTTTTAATTTTTGTCTTTTAAAAAAACTCAATGGATTTTTTTTATTTCCAAATATATTTAAAGATAGTTTTTAGCATTTGTTTTTCTAAGACTTTGTGTTCCAAATTTTTTCTCCCTTCTTCCCTTAACTCCTCTCTCCCCAACACAGCAAGCAATCAGATATAGGTTAAGCATGTGCAATCCTTTTAAACATATTTCCATATTTTCTATGTTGTACAAGAAAAATTAGAGTAAAAGGGGGAAAAAACATGAAAAAGAAAAAGCAAACAAACAAAAACAAAGGTAAAAATACTATGCTTCAATCTTCACAATTCTCTTTCTCTCTGTATATAGTTGGCCTTTTCCATTCCAAGTCTACTGGAATTGTTTTGGATCACTGAATTGCTGAGAAGAACCAAGTCGATCATAATTGATCATCACATAATTTGCTATTATTCTTCTTGGTTCTGCTCACTTCACTCAGCATCAGTTGATGTAAGTCTTTCAAACCCTGCCTATTTTTGTACTGACACAGAATTCAGAATGGTTTTTAGCTTTTAAATAAACTTTTATTGTATTTAAAAATATAAAAAATCATTCTTAGCTCATGGCAGGCTAAGCAAAAAAAAAAAAAAAAAAACCAACTTTGGGCCATATTTTGCTGAGCCCTGCTTTATGTTATCAGTATCTTTTATAATAGCCAACTTTCAGAACAATATTCCATAAGTAGTCTGACCAGGAGAGAGGAGATTGGAACTACCCTCTCTCTATTTCTACTACATCTCTTTTTATGCAGTCCAATCTTACATTAATTTTTTTTTTAGCTACAAGATCATATTGAATTATATTGAATCTACAATTCATTAAAACCCCTAGATTTCTTTTATGTAAACTCCTTGGCTATTCGTCTCCTATTTTTATTTATGAAGTTGATTTTTAAAAAAACTGATAAAAGACTTTTTGCTTTTCCCTATTAAATTTCATATTAATCATTTTTGCCCCAACATTCTAGTCTATCAAGATCTTTTGGATCATTCAATATGTGATCAATTGCTCCCAATTTTATGTGATCAACAATTTTTTTAACATGCTATCTCTGCCTTATCTAAGTCATTGATAATTATGTTTTTTCCCTTTTCTTTGTGTGTGTGTGAGAGAGAGAGACAGAGAGAGACAGAGACAGAGAGAGACAGAGACAGAGAGAGAGAGAAGCAATTAGGGTTAAGTGACTTGCTTCAGGCCACATAGCTAGTATTAAGTATTTGAAGTCAATTTTGAACTCAGGGCCTCTGGACTGGGGGGAGGAAGGGCAGGAGAGGGTGCCATCTAGCTGCTCCCATTGATAAATATGCTAAACACACAGGGACAAATGCAGAATAGTGAAGTAGTCATTTGATACCTCCTTCAAAACTCACAGCAAGCATGAATGACAAGTCTTTGGATTCAGTTAACCAGCACACTTAATATACTATAGTCTAGGCCAGAGATGTCAAGCATTCAGCCTCTAGGTCATATGCAGTCCACAACACTACAAAGTGCAACTCAAACCAGACAGAAATGTAACTGAGAAATATTTAGCAAAATAAGTAAAAATACAATAAAAGAATAATCAAATTACATTTTGAAACCAACTCAATATGTGGGACACTGGGATCCTTATGTACAGATTAGTGGCCCCCATTTTTATTTGTTTGACACTACTGATTTAGGCAATAATTTACTATCTAATCCACAATGAATAATGTCAGGAATAAAATAATTTTGCTGGATTCTAAAATATATCTACAGCATTCTACTGATTTGCTAGTATAGTCATCCTATTAAAAAATACATACATAAGAATTGTCTGGCATGTCTTGATGAATAAAATTACCATTTCCTTTTCTATTTGTTCCCTGGCATCTTAGATAACAGAGCCATCTAATCTCATGCATTCACCAATGCAGAGAATTCACAGAGAAGAAACTGCTTCGATCAATGCAGGTCAGCAAGTATTCTGTAACATTTTGTCTTGGAGAGTTAGGGAGAGGGGCACTGAGAAATTAAATAACTTGCCCAGGGTCACATAATTAACCAGAATGCATCAGAGATGATATTTGGACTTGGGCTTTCTAATTCTGCAGTCAGTCCTTGAACCTTTTAATTTTCTAATTATTATCTAATAATTTTCTAGTTATTTCAAGAATTAAAATCTGACTCAAAACTTTACAGTTTGTAAATTCTGTTCTTTTTCCTTTTTTTGAAAACTGAAACCTTTTTTTTTCCTTTTCTAATTTTATGGTATCTTTTCTATTCCTGATGATATTTTAGAAGTCACTGACAATGAAGCAACATATCCATCTGTTTTTGTTTTTTGTTTTTTTTTTTTTTTTGGTTTTTCTCAGTACCTTTAAGTCATCTCTGTGTCTGATGAATGAAATTCATCCTGGACTACAAGATGTTCTCTTATTGTCTTCTTTATCTATCTTGGATATCAGTCTTCTATTCACCATTTTTATTCTACCCTTTTCAGTCTAAGGATCATTCTCCTCAACAAAGAAAACAGAAGCAAATTAGAATTTGAGTCACTTTGTCTTCTCCATTAGTATAATCTCATCAACCTTGAGTGGTCATTGCAGCCTATTTTTATCTTTTCATTTTCCCAATATGGCTATTTTTTTTGATTTGCTCTTAGTTTATTCCTTAATTGATTCTGAACTTCTGACACTATCATTATAAGATTCTATCCATCCTTTCCTTCCATCTCTTGTTGTTTTTAAACAGTCACAGTCAATGTTGAAGGAAACATTCCTTCTTTCTGTTCTCAATCAATAAACTTAGTGTTTTTAAAGGACTTAACACAGTCCATAAATATAGTAGATATTTAATAAACATTTTTGAATGATTAATCAATCATTTTTCAGAAGACATAAAAATATTCCAATTTTTGTTAAGAAGTGACTATTGTATTAAAACAAAATATACGAATAACTTTAAAAATCTGAATTAATTTGTTCCTTGTCAATCTGTATTTATATCTTTGAACTAATCTCTTTTATTTATAAGAATTTTTTTTCTTTGCATCTCAGAACTACATCCTTGAATCTCCCTTTGTCCCCAGGGATGATAGTAGAATTTTAGGACATGGAATTTGACTGGAATCTCTTTGCTAAATCGCTTGTAATCTTATCTCTCAAAATCTAAAGCTTATGGCAAAATGTGCCCAGGTTTCCTCTGCTGAATTGGAATTTCTAAATTGAAATGGTAACTTCCCTCCCAGATTCCCATTACTTTCACTCCAGCAACCAGATCTCTTTGATTGTTAGGTTTATACTTAAAATAGTTATCCCTTTGTTTTTTCCTCCACTAAAAGAATTGACAAAGCATTAGTTGCTCTGCTTGGAGGAAAGAAGAATACAACAGTTATCTTGTTAAATGTAATCCCCCAGTGTTATAATATCATATCTCCGTGACAGACTTGTCTTCTCATTCATTTTTTTAATCTATTCCAAAAGTCTGTAATATATTCATAAAGATCATAGATTTAGAGCCAGAATGGACCATGGAACCCACTAAATCCAACCCATCTCATTTTAAAGAAGTTGAAAGTAGTTTAGTTTACTTGCTCAGGATCACATAGCTTGACTGATTAAATGATCATTTATTCAGGTTTTTGTTAGGAAGTGACTATTGCGTTAAAACAAAATATATTTTTTTAAAATTTGAATTAATTTGTTCTTTGTCTGCATTTATCTCTGTGTGCAAATCTCTTTTTTCTTTTTCTATCTGCATTTATCTCCTTGGACTAATCCCTTTTCTTTATAAGAATTTTTTTTTTCTTTGCAGACCCTTGAGTCTCCCTTCCCTCCAGGGATGATTGTAGAATTTTAGGACATGGAATCTGACAGAGATGTAAAGTAAGATTCAAACAGAGGTCATTCTCATTCCAAATCCAGTGTGCTCTTGACTACAACATTGACAACATCACTAAAAGAGTTTTAAATGTATTTTCTCTTTAGTTCCTCAATTTAAGACTTATAGTATAATGCTGCAAAAGTAACTCAGGCTTCCTAAAACATACAACCAGAAGTATATTAAGACCAATTTGTGCACCTAGGCTTCAACATTTGGGGATCCTTTCTTTAAAACTTGTCATTGAAAACAAAACCCAAAAAATTGTTTATGATATATTGAAAATAGTTTTTAAATTTTGTTTTTCAGGGGAAATTCCAGCTCCATTGCTTTATTTCCAAAGTTTAACATTTTAAAATGTTAATTTACTGACACTCACAGGGAAGGCAAGCCTGCCTAACTGAAGGCACTGTGAGGGAGAGATATGAGGCAGAATATGCCAGGCAAGTCAAACCACTACCACTTAGACCGTATCTTCTCTCAGACAGTGACAGGGACAATTTAGGAAGATCTTGAATCCAAGAGCATTAGAAATAGCAGTGCTTTAAGACTAATACCCTCAGACATGAGACTGGGAAGTAACAAATGGAGAGATGCATGAGTTTCAATCACAGTTATTAAGGACCCAGAAAAGAAAGTCCTTGAATTGAAGTACTTTTCACTAACAACAGAAATAGATATGATTTTAACAGTGGAAATGACATTGAATTACTATTTGCTATGCCTCTGCACCCTTAGAACCATGGCACCTTTCCATTTGATTTGCAATTGAAATCTTCCTATACCTATTGTCTCCCCAACTAGAATGTGAATTCCTAGAGAGAGAGGATTGCCTTGTTTTTCTATTTGATGCCCCAGAACTTAGAACAATACTTTACACATAATAACCACTAGTTTATTCATTCATTAATATGAATTCATTTATTTACTTTATTTGTTTATGATTTATTTATATTAAATATGCTTATATTTTCATATAACTTTTATTTTGTGTACTTTTAATTATCTTTAATGTGTTTATATATTCCATGTAAATTAGAAAGCAAGAAATTGAGACATTACTGAATTCCCTTTTTCAATTTTTTCATCCTACTTTAAACTTTTTTCCCCCTGAGGCAATTGGGGTTAAGTGACTTGCCCACAGTCACACAGCTAGGGAATGTTAAGTGTCTGACACCAAATTTGAACTCAGTTCCTCCTGACTTCGGGGCTGGTGTTCTATCCACTGCACCACCTAGCTACCCCTACTTTAAACTTTTTTAAGAATTGTAGGTTATATGTGTCCTCCTTCTAACTCTTCCCAATGTACCCTCAGTTCTCTCTCTCTCTCTCCAGATCCTATGCTAAGTGGACTGGAGCTCTGGGTTGATATAGGAAAGGAGTGGAGAAGGGAACTACCCCCTATGTCCACCCCAGTGTAAATAGGAACATTCTTCAAACTGGGATTATGTCTATTCATGCTATATGCCTTGATTTCCTTAACCTTATTCCTCCTAGGAACTTGGTAGCCATTAGGTATACATATTGGACAACTTACCTCTGATATTTCTTTCCTATTCTATCAAATCATTCTTTTTTAATCTGCTTCAATTCACCTGTAATTACTAAGGTATTATCATTGGTTAGTGTTTCCTGAGTAGGAACTTTATAGATGCTCAGTGAGTTGAATTTAATAAATAAAAAAAAAACAATTTATGTGTTACAATTTCAATGTATGAATATGAAAGTTAATGTTACTTCCCAATGCCTTCTCCTTCCAGCAATGCAAGCCTGCAAAAAAGCAATAAACAAATAACAGTCATAGCCACAGACCAAAATGCAACCTTCTAACGTGTTCACTGTGGAAAGAGTTGTTGATTCATGCATCATCCTTCTCAGCCACATTTTCATCCATGGATGACAATGGTTTCCTCTCAGAATACAAATACTAGTGGTATGTGTGTGTGGGAGGATGAGGGGGGATGAAAAAGAAAGAGAAAATTATATAGAGACTTATGACCAATGTAATACACACAGACACACATATGGATATACAAACAATCCTTTGCATTAAAATATGATAGCACTGATTATAATCACTATCTAGATGAATGTGTGGCTAAAAAGGCAAGTATCTATCCAAAAGTTATTGTCTCATTACACACAAGGGTTTAGGATTTGTAGCTACAATTATTATTGTTATTGTTTACTCACTTTTCAGTCATTTCTGACTCTTCTTGACCCTTTTTGGGGTTTTCTTGGCAAGGGTACTGGTTTGCCATTTGCTTCTCCAACTCATTTTACAGATGAGGAAACCGAGGCAAATAAGGTTAAATGACTTGCTCAGGGTCACATAACTAGTAATGGTTGAGACCAGATTTGAACTCAAGAAAATGAATCTTCCTGACTCTAAGTCCAGCACTCCATCCACTGCCCATACTAAAAAAGTTTAACTAAAGGTAGATAGAGAGGGGCAAGATGTCCAAAAGCTCCTTGTTTGGAAAAGCACAAGCAATAAGTCAAGTTGTTAAGTCTTGGAATAAGAGCAGGGGGTACTATAGGGATTGAAGAAGAGGAACGTCCCCCAAGTAACAGGACTATTTAAGAACCCCAGTGTGCTGACACTTATTTGGAGGAGGCAGAGGTAGAGAGAACCAGAGTGTTTATTTTATACTGTAACCATGAGTTTGTGTCTTGGAATACTAACAGGACTGAGCATGATCATGATGCTCATGATATGTTATATAGAGCACTGGATATGGAGCTAGCAAAACCTAGGGTCAAATCTTGCTTCAGAAACAGGTTTTACAAATCCTGGCAAGTCACTTAATCTTGCTGTTCCTCAGTTTCCCCTTCTGCAAAATGAAAAGGTATGATTCATTTTTTTTCTGAGGTATTTTTCAGCTCTAATCTCTGATCCTATGATCCCAATCTCTTGTCCAGAGAAGCTTGGTGTTGCAGTGAATAGTATCAGACCTGGAGTCAGGAAAATGAGTTCATTTCTTCTTGAGTTCAAATACCACCTCAGGTACTACCTAGCTATTTGATCCTGAGCAAGTCACTTAACCCTGTTTACCTCAGTTTCCTCATTTGTAAAATGAACTGGAGAAGGAAATGGCAAACCACTGCAGTATCTTTTCCAAGAAAACCCCAATTGGAGCCATGACTAAAAGAACTAAACAACAATCTCTTATCTCAGCTGTGGTCATAGATTTCCATGCTTCTCTATCCATGTGCGGGCAATTGTAATTCCATGGTATTTTCTTCCATAGGATTTCAAATCCTGGAGGTTTGATGGGGGGGAGAATTTGGATTCCAAGAATAGGGTAACTGTTCTGTCTCATCTGTCCATAAATTCTCAGAGTCCATTCACAGGAAGTGAACTGGCCTTTGGTTCAAAAGTTGCAGGCTAAGACTTCCCTGCCAATACAGAGAAAATACTGAGCAGGAAAAAATCTCATAAAGTGGCTAACTGTGGAATCTATACTGAGTGCTATTTGCAACTCTGTTTTTTAGATGCCCAGTCTACTCAGAAAAAGAACCACTAGATTCGTGCTTGGCTCACAGCAGCCACAAATTGAACAATTTGCTATGTAGCAATTTTGAGATAGAGAGGTTCTATTTGGGCCAAGACCTCATACAACCCTTCAAACAAAGAAACAAAGATGCAAAAAAGTAATATATACTACAAAGACTGGCAAGAGCTATTAACTTCATCACAGACTACATGTGGAATCAGTTTGGAAAAGACCGCAGGTCATGAATTGAGCTTCAAATGTCATAAGATCATGGATTTAAAGTTGGGAGGGACCAGAGAGACCATTAATTCCAGGCCCTTATTTTATAGTGAGAGGCATCATGGTATAGCAAATAAGAAGGTGTCTTTGAAGCCAAGAAGACCTGGATTCAAATTCTCTCTCTGACACTGTGTGACCCTGGCAATTCTCCTAGCTCCTCAGTATGCTAGGCAGCTCTCTAAGATTCTAACTTGCAAAGATGGTAGTAGACAACAGTAGAAAAGTTTTCATTACTCAGAAGACCCCTTTATCAATTAAAGCATAGGTCCTGACCCTCTGCCCACCATAGCTGAGATTCAAAGAAGTAATAAAATCTACCCACTTCTCATAAACATAGTAAGCAACACAGCTAGGATCTTTAACTCCAAATCCAGCCCTTTTTTGTTTTTCACTCTAACATGATGGATAGAAATATTCTCAGTTTTATCTTTCACGATAAACAAAAGTGAATCATATTTGATGAAATATTTTCCAAATTGGAGTTTTATGTTGTTGTTCATGAATTTTAAAATCAAGAGTTCTTTATTATCAATAACTTGGAAATCACAGTGGTGTAATAGAGTGCTAGACTTGGAGACAGGAAATTTTGATATCAACACTCATTAGCTATATGATCCTGGGCAAATAATTTAAGTTCTCAACCTCAATTTCCTCATCTATAAAATAGGAATAATTGTATCTACCTTACAGAGTTGTTAGGAGAATCAATTGAGAAAGCATTTGTAAAGCACTTTGCAAATCTTAAAACATATATAAATGCTAGTTATTATTGTTTTAAAATTATATCAGATTTAACACTCTCTAGGATTCTAAACCAATTTAAAATATTTTGCCTATAACAATAACAACTGTGAATTGAAGAAAACATGGATATAAATTTAAAGAATGGCATTTTATTTTTATTAGGAGTCATCAGAGTATTTGCCTTTCATACTAAAAATCAAATTTCAAAAACTAAGGTTTTGAGACATACTAGAGTGGTGAAGCATCTCCTACCTCAGGCCTTATGCTGTTTTTTGCTACATGTTCCCAGGTTTCTTCAGTTATTTCCATCTATTTAACTTTCTTTCCTAAACTTATGATTGACTTTAAATAACAAGTAATAATAAAAACAAATTACAGACATTATCATACTCCAGTATTCTCCCCCCCCCCCAGGCAATTGGGGTTAAGTGACTTACCCAGGGTCACACAGCCAGGAAGTGTCAAATGTCTGAGGCCAGATTTGAACTCAGGTCCTCCTGACTTCAGAACTGGTGCTCTAACCACTATACCAACTAGCTGCCCCCCATATCCCACTATTCTTGAATAAAATTCTTCTCTGTTTACACTCTCTGTTTTTTTAAACAAATTATTGGATTTAACTATGAGTCTCATAATGAAAAATTAGTCACCACTAGACTGACAACTGCTGCCCCTCTTCTCCAATGTATTT
>JAJPUD010001436.1:168310-209846 GCA_023553655.1 Myrmecobius fasciatus | reverse complement strand
CTGTGTATAGAACAGATATTCCAGCTGTTCAATGAAATTGTCTTAGATAAGTTGAACCATGAACCAAGATAACATACTACAATATTCACCACAGCAACAGCTGCCATAAGGCAAAATGGGGCCAGTTTGTAACACATGCTTTGAGTAATAGACACAACCTAAGTCAGGGTGGGACTAGATTGGGTGGGTGTAATTACCCCACCCACTTACCCACAACTTCCTCACAAAATCGTACATTATGGTTAAAGGACAGACTTTGCTTGTGCAACTAAATATATTCCACATTTGCTGTGATCAACCAGCATATTCTGTTCTCTAGAGTGATCAGATGAACTGGCAAGCAAAGGATTAGATTTCTCTGAACATGTGTAACCATTCTAGACCTGGAAAGAGCATTTTCTCAAAAGTGCTGGTTGAGGTTTACCATAAAAGATGTATGCCTGAGATAGCGTATGTCAAGTAGCACTTCTGTGTAATTAAGAGAACATATACACCAAAACTATAACAAATCTATGATTTTATCAATGTGGGTATTCCGTGCAACAGATCTCTACTCATTCATGACTGCCCATCTCGTATGATTAATTCCCAAATGACTCTTGGCCATGCCCTACCATCAGTGCACTAGGCTTATAGATCTATATCCCGGACAAATACCAGAAATCATCTTTATTTTTATATTTGAAGGAGGTTAAGTCACTTCCCTAAAGTCACACAGAAAGAATGTGTCAGAAATGGGATTTGAGCCCATGCCATCCAATGCCAGAAATAGTTTTTCCCCCCTGCTCTGCTATAATACCAATTTGTCACAACATAACCAAACTTGGTGAGGGCTTTCCTAAAATTTTCTTAACTTCATGAATATATTAACAGTTATCATTCCTTAACTTTGCCCACATGTCCAGCTCCTTTTTCTTCCTTTTTTTTTTTGCAATTGTACATTCCATTGATACCATTCATTATAGCACTTCTTTTTAATTCTTTATTTGTAACATATGCAGTTTGTTCCTCCCCATTGCTCTTTGTGAACTACAGTATAAATTTGTATATAGTGACATAATTGAAAATTGAGCAAGTAACAAATGTATGAGGATGCTTTTACTGCTCCCCTTTTGTAATGGATACATTTCCTTTTTTCCATTGAATTATAGCTTTGCTTTCTCATTAAAAAAGAGAGAGAGAAATTTCTTCAGATCTGTTGAAAAAAAACTTTAATGTTTATATTTAAAACTAAGATGTGCCATTAGGGAATTGTTACTTAGCAGTGGGTTTTTGTCCTTCAAAATCCTAATCACCTTGCTATCCATTTCATGAGAGTCAATAATAGCCATAGTATACATGACCTTCCAAAGTTAGTTTATATTGGATTATAACTTGGATTTCCAAAGGTTTGGCTATTTAATGGGAATTACTACTGACTTAAATAGGTTTTCAAAAGACACTCAATGTATAGCATATGCTTATGCTTTCAAATATAAAAAATATACATAGTGACCAATCCATTCTTACAAATGTGCAACTCATTTTAGCCTGATTAGCAATAGTTTTCTATTAATCCTCACACCAGTCTCCCCCAAAACCTCTAGCTTATTTTAGCTTGAAACTTGAGAAAATAAGCTTACCCTATATTAGAACCCCAAATGCAGCTGTAATAGGTATCCCTCCGGGACTGTTATGGAGCTGGTAGACACCTCAGTAAAAGAGTTTTATTAGCATTTAATTTATTTAATTTTGAAGGGATTAGAAGAAATGTTAGCATAACTGACTAAAGTCCACATTCCACAATTACCACCCCAATGCCACTTTTCCTTCCAAAAAAATGACTTTTTACTTTGAAAATAACTGCATACAGTCAGTTTGTCTTTAGTTTGAGGTTGGTTGGATTTGGGGAGGGTTGAGGGAAAGAAACAAGATGAATAATCTGAGGTTTGTAAGTTACCTAGCTTCTTATAAAAGAAGCAGTCATAAACCAAAACCTCAATGAATCATATCAACTATTAAATCTTTGCCTTAAGTTTCCTCTTCTTATCTGGAAAGAAATGATTATTCTTAATACATTATACAAATTTATGTACTATTTGCTGGAGATTACTGAGGCTGTGTACTAAATTAGAAAATGTGGTAGAAAAAACTTTCAAAATATAAATAAGCATCTAAGCAATTTTTGTCATTTCAACTGGCATGGTAGTAAAAACATCACCCTCCATAATTTTAAGTAAATAAATATGCCAGAAATGATAGAGTTAACATCAACACAGAGAACATTAGTACTGAGCATTTACTTATTGTCTTCTATGGACCCGATATTTTGTGCAGTAAGACACAAAAGGTTCAGGATTTTCAGTGACTTTGTCACCAGAATATTAAATTTTGGAATTGTAAAAGGGAAGAAGGAAATGGGAGGAAAATTCACCACCCCAAACAAAGAAAATTACCTGCTGGCTTCATACAAATCAGAGTTGGCATTTAAAGCACAGGATGCTGGCTTTTCTTTGCAGCATCCGTTTAAGTTGGCATCTGACAACTATAAGAGTGTTGCCAGGATCAGCTACGTGCCAGCCCTATCACTAGTCAGGCTGGCAGTGTAGAATAAAACAAAGCCCAGACTACTGGCCTTGAAAGTACCAAGTGGGAGGATCTGTTGCTTAAGAGGCATTTAAATAATCTTCCTATGTTTCTTAACAAGATTACCTAAAAGCCATTGAGAAACTAAGTGTTCCTACCCTATCTCTTTTGTACTGTCTTGGTTAGACAACTTTGAAATTATTACGAGTTTTACCTCTGAATTAAGGGAAGGAACTGTGTTCCATCAGCTTGGCTTGTAACTTGTAATGGGGATGTTGTCAGACAGCTGAAACAGATGCTGAAAGTCTGAGGTTTAATATATGTCTCATAAAGAACCAGAGGTATAAATTTAATGTGTTGGCTTGTGTCTGTGTACTTAATGGCAGAATGGATTTGCAAACTTTTTCTAACTTGGAACTTCAGTTCAACCTATCATTGTGGCTTGTCATGGAAGTTGCGCTGGCTCCAGACACACAAGTCCCTAGACGGACTGTCCGAATGTTCCCAATTCTAACCAAAAGTTCTATCAGAAAAGTTGCCAAGCCTATAGAATTCCTGTTTGTCTTCCCAAAGTCTCTTCACAGCCTACAAACTACAGTGAAGGCATAGTGTGGTACTTATTGAATTTTCCAATCCAAATTCCTGGTTGAGAACTGTGTTCCATTTTCCCTAAGGAAAGTCTATGTGGTATTTCACTTTAACAAAGGAAAGAACAATTTCCCTGCCCAAGTTTTTAAATGGCAGGAATTTTTGGATAAGAATAGATAGCTACAACTACAAAAGCACTCTAAAACTTTCTGTCTAATTTTATTTAGTCCAAAAGTTAGATTTCAAGTATGTCAAGAAAAGCCAGTGAAGGGAATCCTTCATCTATGTAGCTTAAAGATTCTTATTTCATGATCTTAGAAAGTTGATTGGGGCGCTGAGAGATTAAATGACAACTTACAGAGAGGTCTCTTGGTAGATGTGGTAAAAGGTCTTAAAGTTATGTATCCTTCACTCCAAAACTGAGTATTTCTCCATTGAGCCATGCTGCCCCTTCCTGTCATAAGTGAAAATAAAAATAATTTCTCCCTTGTAAGAAGCTTTTTCAATGCTGAAATGGATTCTGGGGCTACAGATATATTGGAAACTGATGACTTTCAGCTGATGACCTTTTTTTTGGTTTAGACTTTTAGTTGTTTCAAGAAATCTCTGAAACTAGGGTATTGTACAGACAAAACCTGGTACAGACAAAATCCTTCATGACATCCAGTGAACATCAAAAAGTTAAATAATAAATAGGAAAGAATTTAGAATGTCTCACCTTGGAATAAACTCAAAGTGTGAAATGTTACAGTAGAAAGGAGTCAGTCACCTTTCCCAGTTCATCATTGCTCATTCTCAAAGGGCCCCAAAAGGAGAATGTTGGGAAAGCATTCCCAAACAACTAACATTTAGAAATTAATTCTTTCATTGAATCTTGAACTTCTAACTTTTTTTTAAACTAATGTTAATCCTAAATTGCTCAGAAACGTTGTTTGTCTTTAATTATTATAATCTTCTCACTCGATTTGAAAAAAATTAGATGCTGTAATTCAGACTTTTAATTAAGTGAATTAGCTTTTGACATTTTCTTGGAAAAAGATGCTCCCAATGTGGCTTTTTTTTTCCTTGCTTGCAATTAAACATTCCTTAGCACTATTTAAGTACTTTGGTAAGAAATATGCAATTTACAGTGATGTGCCAAAATTTTTCAGACACTCTGACAAGGCAGCTGCTAACCTGAGGCACCGTGCATTTCAGTGAGAGATGGAAACTCACATTGAATCTGAATTACTTAATTTTTTTTCTTTGAAATGATGGAAAACACATCCCAGACTTGAACCTATTTACTCTGTAGAAACAAACACAGTTTTTGCCACTGTGGTAGTGGCTTTTTGCTTACTAAAGCAGAGCCTAGCCCCCTCAGACCTGAGTGGGCCTCAAATCGGCTTTCATGTTGCAACTATAAATTTTCTGTTGCCTCATTCCTCCTGTTGCTTGAAGCTGTTGGAAAAGAGGGTTAACTCTGTCACTAAACAAAGACCTTTTTAATATTTTTCTAAGCTGTGCCTGAGTGAACCCCACATGTATTTAACAGTAACTATAAGAAATGTCTCATCTTCATTATGTATATTATAAATCTCATGCTATAAACCTCACTGTTCATAATAACTGGTAGGGGAAAAAAAGCAAAATAAAACCTATCATTAACTGTGGAGAGGTAATTGACAACTTCTCCTTCCTACTAACAGCTCTCCTTTGAGTTTTAATTTCCATGTGGTAGGTGAGTCATATTTCTTTAGTTCATCAACTCTCTAAATCTTTATATTTCAATAAAAGGATATTTTTCTTTCTCTTCTAGTGTCCTCTTTTATGCCTTCCAAGATTTTAAGAAATTTGGGCCGAACATTTTACCTTTGCATATTTATTTCAACTGATTAAAGATGACTAACTAGATGAAACATTACAATTAGCATTTTTGCACTAATTAACTTATTTTAAAAATCTTGCCTGTTTTTGTGATGTGATCCAACAGAATTTTGAGAGCACAATCAATTGATCTTTAATGACTCATAAAACTAGTTAATATTCTCCAAAAATGAGGAAACAAAATGTAACTATTTGTATATATGCGTATTTGTGTGTATTTTTTTTTAATCAAGGGTCTTTGATATCTAATACTGATCCTATCTTCATGGAAAAACATTTTAAAGAAACCTTTTAAAACCTGAAAAACTCTCAGTGTCTATCTAGCTATTTATCTCTGAAGCCACCTGCTCGGTCAAACATTCTTAGCTGTTATACCTGTGGTTTCAAATGTTTGCTTTTGAAATAAAACAGTTATGAGACCATCAACTTAAAGAATTAGATCACTAAAAGTCTTTGCTTTGGCTTTTCAACAATGCAGTTAGAAAAAAATGAAGAGCAAGGTAAAAATTGCACAGAATTCAAACACTTCCAATGTAAACAAAAACTGAAAATTACTAGACTGAAGCCATTTTGCCATAGGTTGTGATCTTATCAGTTTTTCATAAATTAAGCAAGTTAAGGCTGGTCAGTATTTAGCAAGCAAATTTAGAAGTCTGAGAGGAGGCTGGATGAAAAGCAAGTCTAGTCACCCCACATTTCTCTGTGGGTAATTTTACAAATGGGTGGATTTACTACAGTGCCCTCTCTATTGCCCAATGAAAGCCCTCCATGTTCTTGTAGTGTCCTGCCTACCCCCATAGAATTATAATACATGGAAATATAACACAACAGTGGCTTATTTCACTGTTGGTGGAAATATTTCCCCACAGTAAGTTACCCCTATCAGAGCAGCTTTTTTTTCTATCAAACAGATTCCCACATTGGCTACCATGTCCCAAGGGCTTTTTCTAGACTACTTTGACTAATAGTGTCAGAATCTGAGAACTTGATGGAACACCAGTGGGCTGGTGCATTGGCTGAAACCTATATACCAGTATCAGATGGAAGAGCCAATTATCACAAAATGTGACCGATTATTAAAGATCTCCTGATTTTCTTTCCAATAATTTTTGGTTTTTGTTGGGCTCTGTTGCCATTGACATTGCTTCAGAAGTTCTATACTACTTCAGCTTGAGACCTTAAGTCATGGTGCTAAATCAACTTGAAAAGGAAACAAATCTTCGGTCTCAGCTTTAGCACTGTTGATCTTGGCTAGTTAAATAGAATGCAGACCTGGAATTAGGGAGTACTGAGTTCAAATCCAGTCTCATATATTTACTAGCTGTTTGCCGTTAAGCAAGTCACTGTTTTTGCCTGGATTCCCTCATTTGCAAATTGGGGATAATAATAGCATTTCCCTCTCAGAGTTGTTGTGAAGATGAAGCTCAAATGAGATAATTCTTGTAAAGTGCTTATAATAATTCCTGGTACATAGCAAGTACTACATAAATGTTGGCTATTATTATTTTGACAAATTGATTCTAATCTCCAGTAAGAGAGTGCAATAGAGTTAGAGGGCTTTGATTTAATTCCACTTTTGATGATGATCTGTGTGATCATGGACAGCTCATGGGAAACTAACCTTTCTAGACTTCTATTTCCATAATATATTATTTGACAATTAACAAGCACTTCAATAATTTTTTTCATTTCTGGCCTCATTTTACATTTATTTTCTTGACTCCACTCTAAATTCTTTCTCTGATCACCTGAACTCAAATCCTATTTGCTCGTTTTGCTTGATAACTGGGTTTGGTCTTTTTGATCCTCCTCTCTACACCAATGCTAATTCCTTGATAATGTTTGAGTAGGAAGAAACTGAGTAATCAAAAACTAACTATTTAGTTCTTCCATCAGTTTATGGAGACCTTGGACTAGAATTCCTCAATGGTTACTGACCTTTATGAGTAAGTATAACAGCCTCCAACCCTCCACATACAATAAAGTCACCAAGTTCTGTTGGTTCTTTCATAATCTCTTTCCTATATGCACCTTTCTATTTCCAATGCCCCCTACTAGTTCTGGGCTTTATTACTCCATGTATTAGCAAATGTACAAGTCTGTTTATCACTTGGTCTTTCTTACTCTAATATCTCCCACATTTTAATCCATCCTCCTACATTTTGCCTCCAAAAGTCTTTATCACTATATCAGCACTTCATTAGTCATGTCATTTTCTTGTTCAAAAATTTTTAACAGCTCCATTGCCTACAAAATTAAATCTAAATACTTTATCCAGTATTAATATTCCCCCAGAATCTGATACTAACCCATTATTTCAATCTTATTAATCTCTATCCACAAATATATACCTTCTATTCCAATCAATCGTAGGCTATTCACCATACCTTAAACACACCTTGTGCTTGTCTATCTCCAAGCCTTTTCCCCTGCCATTTCTTCTTCCTAGAAAATCCACCTTTCTCCTATCCTATCTATCCCAGCCAGATAGAATACTACCTAGTCTTTAAAGCCCTCCAATATCCTAGATGGAAGCATCTTTCCTCTGAACTTCTATGACATATTAGCTATGCCATTCATGTGACATAGGTGGTGAGCAACTTGGGGACTAAGGCCATCTTTTATTTATCCTTGTATCTTCTACAACATCTAGCTGAGTACCTTGATCCTGATAGGTGCTCTATGAATAAATGAATGAAGATTCTGGAAAGGAATGCTAAACATTTTGTTTCCTACTGCTACATATTGGAACAATTTGGCAAAACTACTCAACTGAAGAAATGACTGTGGGAGGAAATATTGTTTGCATCATTTCATGATATGGTCCTTTAAACCCAGGCCCAAACTCATAATCGAAACAAGTATGTCAGTCTCTCATTATAAGCAGGGGTGCTCACTGAAATTTTAACAATCAACTCCTGTAATTCAGTTTGAGCTGATTCCAGTATACCTGTGATAACAAGTTATATTATTGTGGCTATGTTGCAATTGTCTATTTCTGGTAATAGACCCTCTTCAAAAGTCTTTACTATGTAGTGAACATGACCTATGACTATTCTCTAACTAACTAGACTTGAACTTTAATGTCTTCTCTACGTCTTTAAATAAGCTCACTCTTAGTTTAAATATGTATTATTATATTTTTTTTTTGAGGCACTGAAGACCAGATTCCTAGTAGAGAGCTAGAAAATGGTCAAATTTACATAACCCAGTACCAGGACCAAATTAGAGGTAAAAGCAAATGAGAATGAATAGCCAAAGAATTTTGATGAAGTCTTATAGAATAATGACAATTTAATTTTTAAAAGAAGACTTAGAAAATAATAATTTAATTTTAAAAATATAGTTGCTAAGGAAATTTAGTTGGGCAAATTGGTTTTCAATATTAAGGAAGAGGTGGTTTGGTTTAGTTTTGAATTATTTTTTCCCTCAATAGTTTTTTATTTTCCCAAAAACATGTAAAAATAATTTGCAACATTCATTTTTCTAAAACTTGATCTACTAAATGTTTCTCCTCTCTCCCTTACTTCCTTCTTCCCCAAGACAGCAAGCAATCTAATGTAGGCTAAAGATATGCAATCCTTTTAAACATATTTCCCTATTTGTCATGTTATATAAGAAAAATCAGACCAAAAGGGGGGTAAAAAAACACAAGAAAGAGAAGCAAACAACAAACAAAAGGTGAAAATTCTATGCTCTGATCCACATTCAGTCTCTCTGGATGAGGATAAAATTTTCCACTTCAAGTCTATTGGAATTGTCTTGGATCATCACTCAATATTAAATTTTTTAAAAATAAATAACAAGATTATTCGATAGTCCAGGGCATTGTGGCCACTTTTCCATATTGTAGACAGTTATTTTCTTATCTTTCTGTTGTTCAAAATCCCTCCCAACTCTCTCCTACTGCTGTGTAAGTGGAGCCTGGCTAGCCACTTAGCCCAGATACCCCTTGAATAGAGCACTGCCACCACAGGTGGGATTCGATGGAGGTTTGGCTCCTGCTATGAAACTCCTCAGCCCAGTGCACTCTTCACTTAACTGAACTGATCTTCGATCTGCGTCTCTGGCTGTGAGGCTGCTAACCAAGGCTTTAGAACCCTACAGGGAGCCTAAGGGCTAAGTATGCAGGGATTAACCTACAAAACAGGGTCAAGTTGAAGAGAAGACTCTGTCAGTATAACCAGCCATTTAAAAGCCTTTTCCTCCCGCCTGACACCTGCTTCTATATTCCTAACCTATTCCAACCTATGGACCTGAACTGCATAGGAAACCCCTTATTCCTCTGCCTCTAAAATCAGAGTTAGAAGTAGAATTGGAACCCTGCTCTGCTGACTGAAATCTGGTGTTCTTTCTACTATACCACAAATCAGTGTCAGAGCTAGAGACGATTTTATATATCAGCTCATCTGACCCAAATGTGGACAATAAGACTCAGAGGGGTGGTGATTTGATCAAGGTCAAATGTCCAGTAAGTGACAGAGTCAGTGCTTGTACTAAGGTCTCCTAACACTAAATCCAATGACTTTTCATAGTGTTCCACTGCCTGAATCTATAGAGTCCGTTCATGATCTTGAGTAAATGATTTAACCTCTCTGGGTCTCAGTTGCCTCACCTGTAAAATGAGAGATTCGAACTTAGTGATCTCAAAGGTCCTTTCTCATCTTCAAATCTTACGATACTATAATTAACCCCAATCACAGCAACTCTACAGAAGGGGCCCTTAGCCATTTCTCTTGATATACAGCAAGTAAAATCAAGTATTACTCTGGAATAGAATTTGCCACTTATGTGCCTCTCCATCAATGAGGTTTATTGACTGCCTTAACAACATGGAGCCTCAAATCACTTGCCAATGGAGGAATTAGGAGTGCCAGTGCAAAGTGTTCAGCACTAAGCCTAGATTAAAGAGAGGATTGCCTAGTTGGAAAACATATGACTGGCATAAAGGATAGAGTGCTGGACTTGGAGTCAGAAAGATGAGTTCAAATCCTGACCCCATTATTTACTAAGGCAACTATATCATTTACTTCATTTGCTCAAATGTAAAATCAAGATAATGATTACATCTATTTTGTAGAATTATCCATAAGGAGCAAATGAAATAATTTGCATAAAGCATTTTGCAAATTTTAAAGTTTGAAAGTCCTAGGAATAGAACTCCATACAGTTGCGTTAAAAAAAAAAAATAAATAAGCTCAGGAAACTTATCTGCAAAGCCCATAGATTTGGACAGAATTGAACTGAGAAGACAAAACTCATCATATAGCTTCTCAGAGTCTGGAAGCTTTTTCTCTCTAACTCTTTTTTAACATTGTAAATTGTCCTTCCAAATTAGAGTTAACCCACCTGAGGTTATGGTCAAACATCATCCTACACTTGGCTAGTTTGGCCAAGTCACACAATCCAATGAAGTCTCTCAAGCCACTACCAGAGAAAGAGAGAGAGAGAAAAGAAGAAAAGAAGAAGAAGAAGAAGAAGAAGAAGAAGAAGAAGAAGAAGAAGAAAGAGAAGAAGGAGAAGAAAAGAAAGAAGAAGAAAGAAGAAGAGAGGAGGAGGAGGAAGAAGAGGAGAAGGAAGAGAAAGAGGAGGAGAAGGAGGAAAAGGAGGAAAGGAGGAGGAAGAGGAGGGAAGGAGGAGGAGGAGAAGGAAAAGGGAGAGAGAGGGGGAAAAGAGAAAGGGGGAGGAAGGAAAAGGGAGAGAGAGAGAGACTGAGAGAGAGCAAGAGAAAGCGAGAGTGAGAGAGAGAGAGAGAAAAAGAGAGAGATAAAGAGTGGGAGGGAAGAAGGGAGGGAGAGAAGGAGGAAAAAAAGAGGGAGGGAGAGGGAGAGAGAGACTGAAGTATAGATGATCTTTGGGGGGGGAGAAGAATGGCAGAGCTCAAACCTATGATTTAATTATAATAGAGAAACTCTGTTGAGGAAATTTAAGGATTAGTTGGGTTTCTGAGAGGTTTAGTGACTGTCCCACTTTCACTTAGGTAGTGCATGTCAGTGATATCTCACACATGGGAAGGTAGATGCCCATTCTCAATGTTTTTCTGCTCTTTAGTTTTCCAATTTTTTTATTTAATACATTAAATATTTCTCAATTATATTAAATTTTTTAACTTTTTTTAAATTTTGAATTCCAAATTCTCTCCTTCCTTAAACATTTTCATATTAGTCATTTTACAAAAAGGAAACAAAAAAAAACCAAAAAAAATTAAAATAAAGATTTTTTAATAAGTATGTTTCCAATTTGTATTTAGAGTTAATCAGTTTTCTCTTTGGAGATGGATAGAAGTTTTTATTATAGGTCCTTGGAATCGTGTTGGGTCATTGTCTTCATGAGAATAGCTAAGTCATTCACAGTAGATCATCCTTCCAATATTGCTGTTACTGTGTACAATGTTCTTCTGGCTCTGCTCACTTCAGTTTGCATCAGTTCACATGTTTTCCCATTTTTTTCTGAAGCCATCCAGTTTATCATTTCTTATAGCACAATAGCATTTCATCACAATCATATACTACAAATTGTTCAACCATTCTCCAATCAATAGTTATCCCCAAGTTTCTAATTCTTTGTCACAAAAAAAAAAACCTGCCATAAAAATTTGAGTGCATACAGGTCATTTTCCCCCTTTTCTTTGATCTCTTTCAGATATAGACCTAGTAGTGGTATTTCTAAGTCAAAGAGTATATACAGTTTCAAAGCCCTTTGGGCATAGTTCCAAATTATGCTCCAGAATAGTTGAATTATTTTTTTTAATTTCACCAACAGTGCTTTAGTATTCCAATTTTTCCATATCAATTGTAGTATTTTTTTATTTTCTGTTTTTATCAATCATATTAACCAATTGGATAGGTAGGAGGTAGCACTCAGAGTTGTTTCAATTTGCATTTCTCTAATCAGTAGTGATTATATTTATTATTATTATTTTTGCTTTCCTGCTGTTCAGAAAAATTCTAACCACTCTAAAGTAGACTTCCCACTAAATGATTGTTTCCTGGGAAAGAGTTAATAACCTTATATTAAAGAAAATTCCTGGGAACACTGCAAAATTTCAGGTTAAAATACTTTTCCAAAAAAAAGTTTGACCAGGAAAGTTATTGAAAAAAATGTTTCTTCCTTATATTCATTCATTCATACAAATAATATTTGCCAAACAACCATTACATGCAAGGTACTGTGTGTTGGGTTCCATATTAACATGAACATGATGAAAATGATACCAGAATTATACAGTCCCTCCTAACATGATAGAGTGGAAAGAGCAAATAACTTGCTTAGGTTGTCCTGACTGATACCGTGTTGTCACTCCCATTACAATGTGAGCTTCTTGATGACAGAGACCATATTTTTGCCTTTCTTTTCCACCATTTAGTACAGTATTTCACATGTAGCAAATAATTAATGTTTGCTGATTGGCTGGCTGAAATCAGGTGTCTATCTATCATACAATGCTGGTTCTAATCCTTGGCATATTAACATAAAAGTTAGAAAAAATTTCTCTTTGGGAAAGCTTAAATTGTGGAATTCAAATTTAAGCCTTTTCTTAGAACTTTTTAGACCTATAAACTAAACTAGTTGGGAGTTTTGGCTGAACAATGTAAAAAATTATGTTAATTGGATATACTTTTTTTATTAACCTAGGATTTAGTGTTGGAAAAGATATCAGAGGCCATCTAATTTGACCTTTTCATTGTATATATGAGAAAACTGAGACACAGAGAACTTAAGTAGCTTGTCTAAAGTCATAAAAAGAGCATAGTAATATGCATTCAACTCCAAACTAAGTCAAGAATTGAACTCATGGTTCTATAAAGGCCTCATTTCTAAAATATATAGAGAATTGTCTCATATTTATAAGAATTCAAGCCACTCTCCAATCGATAAATGGTCAAAGGATATGAACAATTTTCAGATGATGAAATTAAAACCATTTCTAGTCATATGAAAAGTTTCTCCAAATCACTATTGATCAGAGAAATGCAAATTAAGACAACTCTGAGGTACCACCACACACCTGTCAGATTGGCTAAAATGACAGGAAAAGATAACGATGAATGTTGGAGGGCATGTGGGAAAACTGGGACACTGATACATTGTTGGTGGAGCTGTGAACAGATCCAACCATTCTGGAGAGCAATTTGGAATTATGCTCAAAAAGTTGTCAAACTGTGCATACCCTTTGACCCAGCAGTGTTTCTATTGGGCTTATATCCCAAAGAGATCTTAGAGGAGGGAAAGGGACCCACATGTGCAAGAATGTTTGTGGCAGCCCTTTTTGTAGTGGCTAGAAACTGGAAACTGAATGTATGCCCATCAATTGGAGAGTGGCTGAATAAATTATGGTATATGAATGGTATGGGATATTATTGTTCTGTAAGAAACGACCAGCAGGATGCTTTCAGAGAGGCCTGGAGAGACTTGCATGAACTGATGCTGAGCAAAATCAGAAGAACCAGGAGATCATTATACACGGCAACAATAAGACTATATGATTATCAATTCTGAAGGGCATGGCTCTCTTCAATAATGAGATGTTTCAAACCACTTCCAATTGTTCAGTGAGGAAGAAAGCCATATACACCCAAGGAGAGGCCTGTGGGATCTGAGTCTGGACTACAACATAACATTTTCACACTCTCTGTTGATGTTTGCTCGCATTGTGTTTTCCTTCTCAGGTTTTTGTTTGTTTGTTTGTTTGTTTTCCCTGTACAGCAAGATAACTGTATAAATATATATATATATATATATATATATATATATACACATATTCAATCTGTAAAATATTTTAACATAATTAACATGTATTAGACTTCCTCTATCTAGGGGAGGGGGTGAAGGGTAGGAGGGAAAAATTTGTAACAGAAAGCTTTGCAAAGGTCAATGTTGAAAAATTACCTATGTATATGTTTTGCAAATAAAAAGCTTTAATTAAAAAAAAGAAGAATTGAACCCATGTCTTCTGTTTTTAGAGCTATTGCTCTTTCCATTCTACCGTGCTAGGGACTGCATAGTTTCTTATGTGTATGTGTGTGTGTGTGTGTGTGTATGTGTGTGTGTGTGTAGTTATATTGCTATGAATTCTAACACAATTTTATATATTTACATTACTATTAATTCTAACACAGTACCTTACATATAGTGGTTGTTCAATAAATATTGAATGAATAAATGAACTTTAAAAAATAACATTTTTTCCGGTAACTTTCCTGGGCTAACCTTTTATTTTTTTTAGGGTGGGGGGAATATTTTAAGCTGGAGCTTTGCCCTATTCCCAGGAACTTTCATTAATGTGAGGTGGTTGAATCTTTCCCAGAAAGCAATCATTTAGGTTGAGAGAGTCATATGTATCGAGTGGGAGGTCTACTTTAGCGTGATTAGAATTTTTCTAAAGAGCAGAAAAACACTGAAAAACCTGCTTTCCCATCTGTAGGGCAGAGACCATAATAGGAGTTATCCTCCTGTTGGCCTTTTGATTCCTTTTATTTTTGACTAGTTCTTTGATTTCATAGACATAAGGAAAGCTCAGTGAGCAAATATCCCATATCAAAATCCTATTTACAATCTTTGAGAATTGCTTGGGGATCTGAAAGTAAGAAGCTTGTCCATGGAAACACATTTAATATGAGTCAAAAAAAGAATTTAACTCTAATCTTCATTATTCTAAGGCTATCTCCTTCTGCACTATTCCACATGGACTGTCTTTGTTGCCCACATAAACACAATAAAGTGAATACCATAATTCCAACACAATAAAAGTATTCACCATCCAAATGTTCACCAATGAAGACCAATTATATTGCTAAGAGAGAGCTAGAACAAGAGGGATTAATTCTTCTATCTAATGTTCTATGGCACTTCAAATAATTAATACAGGATTTTGGGGGGCATTCAGGAGGAGCACAATGCTTCATAAAATAATAATAATTCTCATTTATAGCAATTCAATAAACATTTATTAAGTATCTTCGTTGTGCTTGGTACTGAGCATATCAAGACAAAAATGAAAACAGTTCTTGCCCTCAAAAAGCTTATATTCTACTGGGAGAAAGCACTTCAAGGTTTATATAGTATTTTGGTCAAAATAATCCTATGAGTTTACTCTTGCAAACATTAGTTTCTATATTCATTTCACATATGTGGAAAGTGATAAGTTAAGAGATTTGATGATGGCCACAAAACTAATGAATATCAGATTTATTTTTAAAAATATTATTTATTTTAATTTTTTTTAATTTTAAGTTTTTAATTCTCTACCTTCCTACTATCCCTCCCCTACCCATTGAGAAGGCAAGCAATATGATATGATATAATATGTGAATCATGCAAAACATATTTCCATATTAGCCATATTGCAAAAAAAGTAAGAAAAATTAAATAAATGGGATAAGTATGTTTCAATCTTTACTCAGAGTTCATCAGTTCTCTCTCTGCAGGTGGATAACATTTTTCATCATGGGTTCTTTGGAATTGTCTTGGATAATTATTTTGATCACACTAGCTAATTCTTTCACAATTGATCATCATTACTATATTGCTGTTATTTTGTACATTGTTGTCCTGATTCTTCTCACTTTACTTTTTAATTGGTTCATTTGAGTCTTATCAGATTTTGGGACACTAACACATTGTTGTTAATGACTATGAATGGATCTAGCCATTCTGGAGAGCAATTTGGAACTATGCTCAAAAAGTTATCAAACTGTGCATACCCTTTGACCCAGCAGTGTTTCTATTGGGCTTATATCCCAAAGAGATCTTAGAGGAGAGAAAGGGACCCACAAGGGCAAAAATGTTTGTGGCAGCCCTTTTTGTAGTGGCTAGAAACTGGAAACTGAATGGATGCCCATCAATTGGAGAATGGCTGAACAAATTATGGTATATGAATGTCATGGAATATTATTGTTCTGTAAGAAATGACCAGCAGGATGATATTAGAGAAGCCTGGAGAGACCTACATGAACTGATGCTAAGTGAAATAAGCAGAACCAGGATATCATTATACACGGCAACAACAAGATTATACAATGATCAATTCTGATGGACATGGCTCTCTTCAACAATGAGATGTTCCAAACCAGTTCCAATTGTCTTGTGATTGAAGAGAGCCATCTACATCCAGAGAGAGGACTGTGGGAACTGAATGTGGATCACAACATAACATTTTCACTCTTTTGTTGTTTTTTGCTTGCATTTTGTTTTCTTATTCATTTTCTTTCCTTCTTGATCTGATTTTTCTTGTGCAGCAAGAGAATTGTATAAATATGTTTACACATATTGGATTTATCATATATTTTAACATGCATAACATATATTGGATTGCTTGCCATCTAGGGGAGGGGGTGGGGGGAAGGAGGGGAAAATCTGAAACACAAGGCTATATAAGGGTCAATGTTGAAAAATTATCTGTGCATATATTTTGAAAATAAAAAGCTTTAAAAAAAGAAAGAGACTTTTTTAAGACTTAAAAAAAAAAATCTTACCAGATTTTTCTGAAGCCATTCTATTCATCATTTCATTGTTTATGGTACCTTTTAGAAAGATGTAGGGTTTTTTTGTTTGTTTGTTTGTTTGTTTTGCTTAGCTCTTTTAATTAAGTTTATTTTTTCCTTTGCTTTGTTGGAAATAATGGCCACTACTCTTGCCATTTTTTTTTTTTACTTCAGATGAAGCATGATTGATTCTGCTTTAGGACCTTATTTTAACTCTGTTTCAATTCTAGGTTCTAATCCATTCTACTCTCCCTTTCCATTTTATAGGTGAATTCATTCTGTTCACATTCACAGTTATGATTATTAATTGTGCATCTCCCTCAATCTTGTTTTCCTATATCTATCCTTCTTTGTCTTTTTTTTTAACCTAGTCCCTCTTCAAAATTCTGTTTTGCTTCTGACTATTGCCTTACTTAATCCAACCCTTCCCTTTTATCATTTTCCTTTTCTCTTACTCCTCTACTCTTTCTATTTCCTGGTTGGGTAAAATAGATTCCTATACCAAATTGAGTGTGTGTATCTCACACAATGTGTGTATCAATTTGAATCAATTCAGATGAGTGAGGTTCAATAATTAACCAAACCCATTTTCCTGTCTACTATAAAAGCTCTTCCTTAGATACCTCTTTTATATGAGATAATTTATTCTTCTTCTCCTTTCCCTTTCTCCCAGTACATCCCTCTTTCTTATCAATCTTTTATTTTTTAGACCATTCCAATATACTTGACTTCCTGCCATGATCTTTATATAGAGTTTAATTGTCTTAATAATGATAAAATTCTTAGGAACTATATGTATCATCTTCCCAAATAGAAATATAAACAATTTAATTGTATTTAATCCCTTATGATTTCCCTTTCATGTTTACCTTTTTTATGCTTTATCATAATACCCTAGGTCAATCTACTAGAATAAATCTGTCCATGGAGGTCAAAATTCAGGATTCCAAAACAACAAAACCATGCTCCTTCTTTTGTGTTCAAGTGTAAAATATCAGTCTAGATACTGAAAAAACAAGACAGGGAAAGTTTTACTGAAGAGGGGCAATAAGCCAGCTTGTTTGCATAATCATGATGCTATACAATATTTTTTACTGCAGCTTTTTGATGCACAGTGTAGAGTAGTGGTTACTGGGCTGGCCCTGGGATCAAGAGGATTTCTGTTTATACTTATTAGTTATTTCTCAAGCAACTCTCTAAGGTTATGAGATAAAGGTCAATTGCCATAGAACGAATTTCCTGTTGCTCTGATAAAATCACTGTTCTGGAGGAAAAAAGTTCTAATAAACATATGGTTGAAACCCCATGATGTATCCATAGCTTTACAATTCTACAGCACAAAAAACAGAATAATACAAGCTCAAGGGTGTTATTACTCTGTTAACTAGGCCTTTAAAGTAATAACCCTGGTTATCATAGAAATGAATACAAGAAGAAATCTTGATGGCTTTTCTAAAATATTCACTTTATTTAGATAAGGCTGTTTCTAGCCACAGAAAGAAAAATGGGTAAATGTGTTGATATGCAAAGAGGTGATA
The DNA here is from genome assembly GCA_023553655.1 of Myrmecobius fasciatus. Lineage (NCBI taxonomy): Eukaryota > Metazoa > Chordata > Mammalia > Dasyuromorphia > Myrmecobiidae > Myrmecobius > Myrmecobius fasciatus. Next base: position 191,806 of record JAJPUD010001436.1, on the reverse strand, counting down.
TAATTCTATTTCTTGCTTCTACTAGTGATCAGTGTAAGCTCTTGGGAAGAAACTTTAATTACCTCCATGATTATCTTAGCTTGAATCACCAGAAACCTATTTGTAATCAAGAAACTGTAGGAGCTTTATAGAGTGTGATCCCAAAAAGGATCTTAAGACATTTCTTTGGTGGTTCTTGGAGGGACAGCATGTTTTCACCACCCAGAGTGCATAAGCTGTATTCAAAGTTATAAAAACTCAGGTTTGAATCTCCTTTTTGATACCAGACATGTACTTATATGACCATTTTCCTTAGATAAAGGAAAGTTACTTAAATCCCTTTGAGCCTCAAGTTCCAAATCTGTAAAGTGGGGCAACTAATACCTGTTAAAACTATCACACTGAGTTTGGGGCTCAAAGAATTATGGACATAAAGCCTTTTATAGAGCTATAAAAATGACTTTTATTATTTTTATAGAAGCTAAATGCATTTCCGTAAGAGTAGTACAGAATCAGATAATAAATAAAAAGCATTTTACAATGCTATGTAAATGTCAGTTATTATTCTTATAGATGCTAAGTTTATTCCCATACAATTCACAGAAGGAGAAGGCAGAAATAGGTTGAAATTTGTAGTGCTGAAAAAAAGTGCTTAAGTGCTGAACTCTTCTTTAAAAAAAAATTCAAACTCTTCAAAGAGATGATCCCTTATTTTTTCTATCTTCCTTGACTTTTACATGTGTGAAATACAACTCAATCTCCTCCCTTCTAAGATACTCTGTTATTTACAAAAGCACCAGAATCCTCTCAGTTACCCAAGCTTATGGCATAGTGTCATCCATAAGTCCTCACACTCTCATCCCACCTCTGTAGCCCATTGCCAAATCTTGTTTGTACCTATCTCATATTTCTCTCCACTCCAGTTCATCCTCCACTCAGCTTCCAAAGTGACTGTACTAAAATTCAGATATGACAACATCACCAGTCCCCACCACCACCACTACCACATACACATATATTCAACATACTCCATAGTTCACTTTTACTTCTAGTATTAAATATAAATTCTTTGTTTAGTGTGTAAAACTCGCTCCTCCCTTTTAGTGTTCTTAGCCTTTTTACTTCCCTCCATGATATAGCTACACTGGTACTGCCTACCTACTATCTGCACACATTACATGCTATCTCTCCTCTCAGTGGCTTTGCAGAGACTCCTTCCTCACCTCTTCATCTTAGCCCCTCACCACCACTTCTTTAAGACTCAGTTCAAATTAGGGGCAGCTAGATGGTGCAGTGGATAGAGCACTAGCCCTGAAGTCAGGAAGACCTGAGTTCAAATCTGACCTCAGATACTTAATACTTCTTAGCTGTGTGACCTTGGACAAGTCACTTAATCCCAATTGCCTCAGGAAAAAAAAAAAAAGACTCAGATCAAATTCCACATTCTGTTGAATACTTTTTCCCAGTCCTTCCAGTTACTAGCAGTATCATCTCCTCTAAGGTTATCATTTATCAAGCATGTATGTGTGTGTGTGATCAAATCTAGATTAAATATAGATGTGTCTTCTCCATTTGAATATGAGTTTCTTGAGAGTGAGAATTGTTTTTTGCCCTTTTTTTGTACCTTTGATGCTTAGCACAGTGATTGGAACACAGCAAGCACTTAATAAATGCTTGTTGACTAATTTACTAACACAACGCCTTATGAATAGTAGATTGTTTTAAATTGCTCATTGAATAAATGTGTGTATGTGTATATGCACATATAACCACACATATGTTATTTTATCTATCTTACATATGTATATCTACATCTATTGATCTCTCTCTTTTTCTCTCTGTCTCTCTCTCTATAGAGAGATAGATAGATAATAGATAGATAGATAGATATTGAGAAAGGGCATCACCTATAGTCCAATTGCTATGCTTAAGGCCACTTTTATTTCAGCACTGTTTCCCTTGCCTGAAATTTCCTCCTTTCTCATCCATCTCTGCCTCCTGGTTTCTCTGGCTTCTTTCAAGTCCCAACCCTCTCCAAGAAGCCTTTCCTGATTCTCCCTAATACTAATGCCTGCCCTCTGTTGATAATCTCCTTTTATTCTACATGCAACTTATTTATATATAATGTGTGAACCTCTTCCCTTAGATTGTGAGTTTCTTGAGAGTAAGGATTGTCTTTTGCCTTTATTTGTATTCCCAGCATTTAGTGCAGAACTTAACATAAAGTAGGTACTTAATAAATGTTTGTTGACTGATTGTCTATTGGCACTTCCTTGCCTGGCAAATTTCCTCCAAAACTTTTTTTTTCTTCTTATTCTTGCCATTCCTTCACAAATAAAACAAAATGAATGCTGACTGAATCCTAAGAAGATAACCTAAGATTACATGGAAACATGAACTATTTCATTTGGGGAATTTATTCCATATATTTTTATTTGGGTGGGCATATGTATGTTTGGATACAAATAAGCATTATCCACTTCTGTCAGTTTCTCTTGTTTGAACCTCTTTCTTAATCACAAGCCTTCAAATCAAAAAATTTGAGAGCTAGCATAACTTTAAGAAATCATGCAGTTAGTTCATCACCCACTTCCATAGAAGAGGTGGAATATTTGAAATGACTATTATATACCATCATTCCTCAAGATACATTCAGGAAACAGTGAGGTGATTAATAAATACCAGTGGTTAAGAACAAAAATGTATCACTGCATCTTTAAAAATCACCTTGTCATATCCTTATCTTTCTCCTTTCACTGATGAGAAATGTTCAGGAAATTAATTCAGAATAAATTCTTTTGCTTTAGCTGTCAAATTGTATGTATTACTACATAAAATGGGAAAAATAGCATATGACCATCTGAATAACTTTCTGAAAGAAGATGTGACAGATGGAGAAAAATATAAGAGAGGAAAAATAGAAACCAAAACACCAGTCTTCCACTTATGAAAAGATTGAAAACTACAAAATAATGGTCTTCCCATATAGAGTTAGAGAAATCTCTTTGATCAAATAACATAAAGCAACTTACAAAATATCTGATCAAAAACATCTGACGAAAAGGAAGTTTAAAATGATCTAATATTTGAGAACCCCCCTTATTTCAGGAAACTCAGGCTTAGAAAGCTAATACCTAAGATTAATAAAACTCAGATAATCAACAGCAGAGCTGGGACTTGAACACAATTCTCCTGACTTGGAATCTAACTTTCTACCATAACATAATGATTATTAATATATAAACATTGTACATTTACACTTATATGCTTTCACAAATTCTCAGAAAGTCATAGAATCCACAGGTGCTATACATTTAAGACTAATAACTAGGTACTTAAGGATGAACAATATATTAACATATTAACAAAACTTAAGTTTCCTAGTGGCCACATCTGTTCATCAATACTAACCATTAGCCAATGAAATAATAGCTACAAGTACTGCACCCTAATTTAAGGGAGGAATACCTAGAAGGACATGCACATGCCAAAAAATCCAGTTTATTTATCTTAATGTGACTGAATCCAATTTTCAATAAAAATGTATTTGGTATCTTAGCAGCATTTTGTAGGTAATTCTTCCTGATTGATTCCCCCTGTCACAGTTTACTGAATTCCTTTGACCTGCCTAGCCTTCTAACCAAAGGTTACGACACACTTAAAATCAACAGCAAAACCTGTTTTAATTCAAGCTGGCTAATTACTATTTTTGTTGTGCTGTGAAAGTTTCTCCAGATCAGGAGATGAGACTGTCCTCCATAACTTGAGTCTGAGCAAACTTCCAGAGATATTGTGACTATGTTGAAGTAACTTGCCCACAGTTACAAAACTAGTTATATGTCAGAGGCAGGACTTAACCCCAGATTTTCCTTAATATGGGATGTTTAATCACTACTCCACATTGCTCATACCCATGAGACTATGCCCCTAGAGGTGTATATGGGAGCATTTTTGTGGACCCAGACCTGGATTTTACTAGTGTAGGGAACTCTCAATCAAGGAACCTCCCTCAATCAAGAAAAACCTGAAGCTACTCAGCAATTTCCAGTTTAAGAGAGTTATCTTGGGCACTGAAAGGTTAAGTTGCCTTAGGTCACATAGCCAATATCTGTCAGAGGACAGATACAAATACTTCCATCAAAGTTTTCCCCTGTGTCTGTGATAAAATTGAAGGATTATCAAATCATTTACAGCCTTCCATAAATAGATTCTTATAAAGCATTAATTTTTCATACTGATTTTCAGTTTTGTTTGTCTTAAATAACAAATTAGAAGGCTAATCAAAACCACCATTCACCAACAGGTCTGTAGAGGAATATTAGATACGTTCCTTCCCCAGTTATGATTTTATAATATCTATAAAGGCTATGTAATATAATTCATATATTCAAATGAAGTCCAGAGAAAGTGAGTTCTTTGTTTTTATCTCATTACTTGGTATCTTTAACATAACACTTCATTATGTTAACTCTGTAGGTACTCTTGCAAATGGTATAGCCTAAACTCTACCCCACCTTGTCAAATCATGTAATTATTGTCCAGACCCACCCATAAGTTATCTATTATGAATCTACCCAATTTGTCTTTTATTTAATATTTTGTTTCCTTCAAAGCTCAATCAAATACCACTTTCCACATAAAGCATTTCCCAAATCCCCCACCTACTAGTACCACCATTCCTGCAAAAATTATCTACTGCATGTGGGGGACAGTCCTCATTACAAATGCAGATAAAGTTATACATGGATAGTCAGAAAAACTCCCTCAATTAAAATAGTCATTGTTAATGCTATACTGTTAAATATCACATGCATTCTTTCTGTTAATAATCAATAAATTTTTTGGAGGGAGAAAGGATACTTAAGAAAAGGTTCTGCTTATTTGGTTAGGAAAAGTGTTCAAGATATATGAATACAAAACCAGACAGAATTTTATACATATGAGAAACTAGACATCTTTTCAGTTCAAAATATTACCAGATTGTTATCTGGCAGTAAGATATGCCTCCAAAGAACTTCTTATGAAGAATAAAAGATGTATATCCACATAGGGGGCAATAGAAAAGTACATATTGAGTGTGAATAGGTTGCCACAAATAACTGATAAGGAATGCCAAAGGAGTAAAAGACTTCATCATGGAATTATATGATAGGAAGGATGTAGGTCTGCATACATAGCCAGAATGAGGGATGACACCTGTCTAATTTCCTCAGGAAATAGGAAAAAATAAGAAAGGTCCTCAATACATTGAGGCAAAGTTTGGAGAGACTATGGACAAGAATCTACATTATCCCTTCACATCACAGGAAAACCTAAAACCTAAGTAAACATTTTTGGCCCTCCTTTGGTACCAATGAAGTCTGAGTTTTTTTCTTTTTCATTTAAGGGGTATTTACAATACTTTATTGTAAATTTTGAGTTAAATATTTGGTCATAGGCTCTTCATCTGCTAGCTTTCACATATTGTCTGCAGTTTCCACAAATTCCCAAAAAATTCTTATTTACTTTCTTATGCTGACCCATGATATATCAACTACCATAAGGAAAACTATGGTGTGGAAGGGATAACTGTCATAGGATAGGCAGACATGGATAGGTTGCAATGTATGTCATTGAAACAATCTCCCAAATGATGAGGTTACAGATCTATTTGAATATTTGAAGAAGCTAGAATTAAGATTCATTAGATTAGGATTCATGGAATTGAATGAGATAATATTTATAAAATGCTTCACAAATACTTGTGTCATAGTTATTTTTATGATTAATTACAATGTCTTTCCATATTCTTTTGCACAAAATGTTCCCCCATACTGATAATTCCCTCTCTGCCCTGTTCTGCCTCTTCAAAACTAGTTAACTTCAAACCCTTGCCACCTTTTACAAGAAGCTTTTCTCAGTCCTCCGTATATTAACACTCTCCAGTTCTCCAAAACCGCATTGTATTTATTTTCTATATGAGTGACCCTGGGGAAACCACTTAACTTCTCATTGTCTAGTCCAACTCTCTGTGTCTATAAGTAATGTGTGTGTATGAGTGTGTGTGTGTGTGTGTTTGTGTGTATGTGCATAATTTAAAATTTTCAGGGTAAGCATTTACAAATCAGAAATAGACAAATGCTATAAATTTGGTCCTGATTTGTTGTTTTATTAATTATCTAATTTAAGATCAGAGAAAAAATAATAATCAAGATTAAACTTACAAATTCATCATGTACATGTTTTTAGTTTAGTTTAGTTTTTTTTTCTTTTCAAGAAAGTTAATTTTTCAACATTTACCAGCATACCCCAGATGTGTGTATATGTATATGTTTACATATGTATATACATATAGATGTATGCATATATATACTTGCTGGGGTTATGTATATTTAAATGTAAAAATACATATATACACATGTCCATATATACATGTGAAGAGTCTGGACCTATGATTTCAATGGCATATGGAACACTCTATAAGGAAATTCCCTCTACCAATTCAGATGAGTAACTGTTAGGAAATTTTATAGATTAGTAAGCATTAAAGTCATTCAACTACAAAGTAAACACAAATTTTGGCAGCGGGGGGAAGGAATAATGATAATTGAAGGGATATACATGCACAGAAGTAACTAGGTAGATGGAGAGATAGATATACCTTGCATGTATGCATAAGTACGATATATATATATGCATTTATGTGTATATATGTAAATATAGACATCAAATTTACTTATCTATGTGCTTGTTTTTCCTAGCACAGTCCCTGTCCCTGCTATATAGTAGGCATCTAATAAATGCTTGTAGAATTGAATTGAATAATTTCAGTTGTATTTTTTAAATTTTTGATATTTCTTTTTTCCATGGGCTACCATGATCAAAGTCCCTCAACTACAAAGTGAACACAAAGAAATTTTGGCAGTGGGGGAGGGAATAATAATAAATGAAGAATATGTAACTAGTTACAGATGTAACTAGGTAGAGAGATTAGATAAGCCTTGCATATATGTATAAGTATCATGTATATGCATTTATGTGTGTACATGTAAATATAGACATCATATTTATTTATGTGCATGTCAAATGCTCTCATAGAATGGAATTGAATAATTTTAGCTTATATATATATATTTTTTTTTAATTTGGTATCTTTCTTTTTTCCTGGGCTACCATAATCAAAGAATTTATCACCTACTGGTTAAAAGCCTCTCTATGTTTAGTTAAACTGATCTTTGGACAGTAAACAAGTTAAGATCATATAATATTCCTGGACAAATAAAACAGCTGAGATAATTTGTTCAAAAGCTCTCTTTTTGTGAACATCAAATGAGACATAAAACAAAGTGATGTTTGCTGAACAAAGGTGTTTGTTACTGCTACAAAAGATATCCTGTAAGACTTTGCAGAGAAAAAGATGTCCCTGCAGTTGAGGACCTTCAAATGTTCCCCAACAAATATTATTTATCAAGCATCTGTTATGTTTAAAACATCACATCCCAGAACATTACCACCTCTCCACAATTAAAACTATTAGTTGGCCAAATACACAGGATAAAAATGCCCACACTTTACACTATACTATTCAAATTAGGCAGTCAATTAAGCTAATACATCAGTATTTATATCATGGAAAGACACAGTAGGTAGACAATATTGAATTAGCAGACGCTAGGCAGCCTTCATGATGGGTGTAATCCTTTCTCCCATCTTGATTTCGATTTTTATCCTTTTTTTCTAATAAGTAAATAATAATGTGAAGTGTTTAAAATATGCCAAAAAATCATCCACTGCATCTTGGACCATCGCTATTCATCCTGACTTTTGTCCTACCACTGAACTTCATTGAGCCTGGAAGAGAAAATGAGGCTGATAATTTTGTACATCTCTGGCTCATTTAATTCAATTCATGCATGAGTCAAGATATCACCCCATGATGTCATTAGTCCCCTTCAAAAATGAAGGACAAATAACAACAATTAGTCAATAATCTGATTTCATGCAGTCGGCTGATGCTGAAATGTCTCTTTAATGATATCTGGTTCTTTCCTCTCTATTATGATATTGCAATTTCATTTTTTATTGTGTTACTCCATGCTCAGATGTCTGGAGCTTTCTGACTTTTTTCTTAAAGAAAATGTTTATAGTATAGAGGCATCTTGTTTTTCTTAATTCCAAATCATATTTTCAAACATATTTTTACCCTTTCTCCCCCAGGCCCAGAGTTAATGAGGAGACTTGTTCAAAGTCAAAGAGGCAGTAAAGGGAATTCCATGTGCTAGAAACAGCATATATGTTAATTTGACTAGAATATATAGCACAAGATGGAGAATAATATGCAATGAGAATGGAAAGGTAAGCTAAAGCCAGAACATGAAGAACTTAATTTTTTTTATTGAAGCTGTTTATTTTCAGAACATCTTCAACATTCACCCTTGTAAACCTTGTGTTCTCCCCATGCCCTCCCCAGATGGCAAATAATCCAATATGTTAAACATGTGAAATTCTTCTATACATATTTTCACAGTTATCATGATGCACAAGAAAAATCAGATCAAAAGGGGGGAAAAAAACAAAATGCAAGCAAACTACAATAAAAAAGATGAAAATACTATGTTGCGATCCAACCTCAGTCCCCACAGGCCTCTTTCTGGGTGCAGATGGCTCTCTCACAAAGAGCTTTAAAAGGCAAACATGTAAGTGAGCCAATGAAGCTTCTTGAGCAAGAAAGTTATAATATCATACTCAAGCTTTAGGAATATCCTTTAATTAGTTATGTTGGGAATGGAATGAGAAGCAGAAATTTTGGATATAGGGAGACTGATTAAGAAACTACTGCAAAAGTTCAATCTGGAGAATTCTATCTTCATATAATTTATCCTACTTTTGATCACCTTCAACAGATGTTTATGCATAAGCTAAACTTTTCTTCATGATGGTCTTTTGTTGCTTTTACTCACCATGAGCATTGCAATGCAATATGAACAACTGTTTCATCAAAGAATGTTTCTTATTGCCTTTAGATGCATACTAAAATAATTTTGCATTTTTTTTTTTTGCTTTTCCAAGTAGAAATGGTGAGCTATGCTCTCTTCTGGTTTTTATTTTTTTTTTTTTTTTTTTTTTTTTTTGCTTTTTTGCTAAGGCAGTTGGGGTTAAGTGACTTGCCCAGGGTCACACAGCTAGGAAGTGTCTGAGATCGGATTTGAACTCAGGTCCTCCTGACTTCAGGGCTGGTGCTCTATCCACTGCGCCACCTAGCTGCCCCCTGGTTGTTATTTTCTTAAGTCTTATTGATATCAAGAACGTCAATAACAATATGATTCAGTTTCACTCATTGGCCACTGAACAAAGATCTGACATTTAAAGTACCTAGAGTTAAATCAATGTTTATGGATAGTCAAAATCAAATGACTTAGTATCTCTTACTTTATTTTGACTACTTGGATACTATCATGGGAGAAGGAGAACTGATTCTCAAAAGACCAGGGGTCATTTTGTATTTTTCTTGCCACAACCAATAAAATCATCACCTACCAGTCAAAATATTGGTGATGAGCCTTTCTATACTTAGTGAGACTGGTCCCCAGACAGCAGATACAGTCTGTTGCCAGGACCAAATTTCATGCCTTTTCACTTTGGTATTAGCTTACAGAACTTGGGTTATGCTGGTTAAATCTTTGAGTACACAAGGTCATCTTGATGACACAGTGAGACATTGGAGTAGGACTACTCTGGGCCTATATTTCATTATCTGTAAAGTGACAGAGTTTAAGTAGACAGACACTAAAGTCCTGTTCTGCTTTAAATCTATAATTCTATAATCCACATAATATGCTTCAGTGAGACATCATGTAAGCCTAATTTAAATAGTTATTTTACATCTTAACTATAGACAGGACCAAGAAATTATCATAAAACAAATTAAGTAATATTGTTCCCATATTTTTGATAGGCACTATCATAGACATCTTTTATTTGTTTATTTATTTATGATTTTAAGCAATATGTATGTTATTATTAGTATCAAATACCTAAATAAGAAGAATTTGCCTACTTTAGTTCTTATCTTGGATAGGAAATGGCAGTATTTTAAAGGTAAATTTTTAAAAATATCTATTGATAGAATACTTGAGACATTTTTGAAGTTGCCATTTTCATCTTTCTCTGAAAAAGTAATAATAAACAAAATCCTTTTCCTTTCACACATTTATTAAATCACAAAGAGGGAAACCAAAGAAGTCAATATTTGAGAGCATGGCTAAAACATTTAAACATTTTCATTTTGAATTCCTTTTTTTTTCTTTTTTTGAGAACTATTCTTTTCAAATCAGTTCCATGCAGACACCATCATCACCAATGATACTACTCAACTACATTGCTGGGCCTAAGAAAGAAAGAGCAATAAGAAAATTGTTTAAACCCAAAAGGGTTTCTCTTTCTTGAGTGGAGAATTCAAGCCTCATACGCTTTTGAAAAAGTGCCACATTTTTTAAAAGTTATTTTCAAGAACAAAGTAAACCCCAAATAACTCATTAACTGCATTGTCATCATCAGTATTTAATAAATGTAATGAGTCAGTCCATACAACAAAGTATTATTTTCCCACTACTGAAACAATATTGGATATAAACAAAACAAATAAGTGATAATTCTCCGTATCTAATTCCTCAAGAAGAAATTATACCCCATGTATAATGCCACATTTCATTGCATAATGACTTTCAGAAGTGTAATATAATTTTACAAGATTAACAGCTATTAATTTATTTTGAAAAAAAATTATTCCTTTAACTGAGTCTTCTAAGCCCCATGTGTAAATTAGAAACCTCCAAAAAGTCACATCTAGAGGTTTGGTTTCATAATAATAGTTTACACCCATTTTAATAATAAAAATTTGATAAGAAATTAAATGAATAGCTTGAATTTCATTATGTATAAATCAATTCCTTTTTTATTAGAAATCTTTCACAAAAGGTATTAGGTAATTAGGCTGTTATATTGTAACTCATGCATATCAAATATCTCAGCCGAGAAGGTTAATTGAAGCTCCCTCTTCATCATTGTAAATGTCTTGAAGCTGCTTTGTCTGGGTCAAATTGAAACAAAAGAAATTCCCTAATAAATGCTCTGAGAAAATTAATGATTAATACCACTAACCACATAAACCATATTTCTTTATGTATTTAAAGTTGTGTTTTAACTATTTCACTAATCATTTGTTTTCATGTCTTATTTTATATTGAGCATAATGTCATATATAGAGAGCACACAAATTTATGTTTCTACTTTTTTATTTTCTTAATAATAAAACTTCAAAAGAGAACAGAAATATCAAGCTTATCTCTGATAGCACAATTTTACAACATGGCAGTCATAGCTTTTGCTTCCTTACAAATAATCTAAGTTTTATTCCAAGGTTATTTGAATCTCATGCGCGCACACACACACACAGGCTTTTTTTTTATTATTCTACAATGAAATGTTGCATCATAATGCAGCATTTGCCCCCATTTCCAATTTTTCTAATCACAGGAATTTCTAACTTCCAATTAACTAACTCATTAGCTATTTTGCCCAAGCTAATTAATTTGTTTGAAAATAAGCTACAATCAAAATGTGCATCAACAACCAAAAAGGCCTATTCTTACAACTGCATTTGCTATCTATTCTCTGCAGTACAAGAAATAACTAAATTTAAACATGATTTTTTTAACTTTATACAATTCATACTTTAAAATTAAAAGTATATCATATAATTAAACTAAAGTGTAAAGTCACTTTTTGAGATAATAGTGTATACATGAAATACAATGTCTGGGGGGGAGGTATGGGTGTGGGTATGTGAGTATGTAAGAAAGAGAGAGATAAGTCTATGATATATGCAAAAGAAAAAAAATTTGCTGGAGAGAGAGAAAAGATTCATCAATTTGAACATTTGAATTTTTTTCAATATGTCTTTTTTTCCTACTTTTTCATTCATTATATTTGCATCCATAGTGCCCAGCACAGAGGCTAACACATAAAAGACCTTTCATAAATATCTATTGATTGACTGAATTACTGATTAAATTATGTCAGCCACTATTCATGATTTACAATATGTGACAAAGAATAAGAATTACCATGCAATAGAAAAATGTCTATGAGATAACCTTTGCAATATTATGCCCATTTTCACACCAAACTTTATAGCAATGTACAAAAAAAAAAAAATCAGGAGAGAATTCAAAATTCCCTTATGAAGAAATAAATCACTACTCACTTCAAAAAAGTAATGCTAATAACTGGTGAAATCAATTCACTTGATAGAACTTGGCAAATACATATCAATCTGTAAAAGTAGCTCATTAAATATTACCAAATTTTTATAGACATTACAGAATCATTGCTAAGACTATGTATTTTTTTCCTTGATTTTTTTTTCTGAGACATGGCTTTTTTTTCAACTGTTGATGATTGCAAAAGGACTCTTTCTCAGAGAATGAGAAACTAAAGGAAATAAGTCCTAATTAGCAGCTAGAAAGCCCTCTGTCAGACACTACACAACAGTTCGCATAGAGACACTTCATTCATAATTTACATTCGTTAAATTCGAAGAGCATCTATTTTAGAGAGGCTTTGTTGTCAAGGTTTATTTATGAAGATGTGACTTGTTCGTCAATGGAACTTGGAGCACTTTTTTGTATGTGAAAGTTAATCCACCAGGGCCAGGAAGTGAAATTTTGATTGGAAGGTCCTGTCAAAGCCAGTTTGAATGATGGTTGCACTTTTCATCAGTATAATCCATACTCCCCATTTCCATTGGTTAGATATAATTCATTGTCACAGCCACACAGCACTCCCTCTCCTAAAGCTGACAGGGAAGGAATATGTCTTGCAAAGAAAAGATGCTCCCACATCTACTGCTGGAGCCATTTGCAAGCAAGCACGGTTGATGTATAGACTGATGTTCACAAATTATCTAGTCAGAGCCTTCCTTAGAAACACCTGTATATTGTAACTTACTTCAGAATTTACAGCTTGTCAGAAAGGCACATGCCCTACTGTGCTGTGTCAATCATTGCCTGAAACCCTTTACTCACAGCCTTCCAGCTATTTCTCACACCGCTGGAGGAAGTTTGACATCTCATAAAATTTAAAAATGAATTTTTGTCATAAAGAGAGGAGGGGGAAGAAGAAACTGAAAATGCTGCTTATTAAGCAAAGATAACATCTGTCATATTTCCATGTGAAGCCCACTCACTTATTTTATATTTTTATGATAGAAAACCTGCTTCTTAGTCAGAGGTCTAGCTTCTTGTTTGCATTTGACTTTTACTCCTCCAATGGTAAAATTGATTTTAAAGAACCTATTCCATTACAAAATAAAATCCAATCTCAATTAGTGAATTTGTAAGTGCCAAGTAGAAACAGCAAAAGTGTTTCTTCTTTTTCCATGCTATCCTTTGCTCAAGGTGCTCCTATCAAAATTATCTTTGTATTTTTGAAGGATTTGTGATCTCATCAGCTTGGCTATTCACCTCAGTGGTGCAGATTTCAACTCATCCATTTTTCTCTCAGCCCATATCCCTCTTGTCTAGGTCCTTTCATAAATCCTTCCCAGGAAGCTTGGAAGATTTCTCTACATTTCTTGACATTGTGTCAGTGTCAATGGATCACACAAACTGTCTATCTCTCATCCTTCATTCTCACCCTGTGATCAGCCTAACATTGTTTCCTGTCATACATCTCAGTGACATCCTTTTTTCTTTTGCACTATTCCTCACTGGAAATGTGTTGCTCTCTATTTACCTTGCTCTTTGGATGATCATTCAGTTTTAATTCTTCTAATTACTTTAGGAGGCTTTAAGAGCTTTGTAGTAATTTTCTTTTTTTTCCTTCCTTTACAGTCTTGAGCTTATTATAATGTTATTATAATTATTATTATCAATCATAGTGACAATGATTCATATACATGTAGTATTTTAAGGCTTAAAAAGCATATTCCCTCACAGTAATCCTGTGAGATGCTATAATATCATTTACAGATGAGGAAACTGAGGCTAAGGGAAGGGAAGTAATTTGTCTTGTCACAGAGATAATGCCATAGCCAGAGTTTAAAGGTAGCCCCCTTGATTTCAATTCCAGATTTCTTTACATTGTACCATGACTGCTCCCTTATTTTCAATAGAAAAATGCTATTTTATTATTTAAGGATAAACATCTTAGGTACTGATGATAATTAGAATGGACTTGTCAGACAATATGCCAGAATTGGGGGAAAGCTTTGTGGGTTTGGGGGGGGGGGGTTAATGATAAACTTGTGTCTTGCAAATACTCTAGTGTCTCAAAAAGTGATACCACCTTATTATTGACCTTCTATACCCTATACACAAAATTATTCAAATAATACTGTTGACTCAGAAGTTCAGGTCAGGGATGGAAGTCAGAGATTTACCAAAGTTAAGAGTAAGACAAAAAGGCACCGGAATATCATGAAAATGGCAAGGAATAATTATATCTCAGAGATCAAAACAAGGAAGGACTCTAGCCTATTAAGTCATTTGGACACAAGAATGAAAAATACACAGTTTCAGTGAATAATTCTGGGGCAAAGGCTGCAAGCTCATTATTTTCTTTTATACATTCTAATTTAGTAGAATGTGATCTCAAAACATAGCATAAAGAATATTATTATACTTATTTTATATTATAATTATATTATTATAAGAAAAGGATAAATGGAGCAGCAATTGAAAGAGAGTGCCTCAGATAAGTTTTGGAACTTCAATAAAGTAAAAGCAGCCAAGTCTGTCAACTGTCATAAAGGGATGATTTGAGTTCTTAAATCTCTCTCACCAAAAGTTTCCCATCATGCAATCAACATGTAAAGGTGCTTTTGTATCCAAGGACTAAAAAATCAAGTAAGCTAAGCAAGGATGTGAACCTATTATTCCTAGAAGCCCAAGCTGGCCCACATCAGACCCTTACCACAATAGCACCTCGGTAATGGCATTAAGCTATGGGGCAGGAAGGATTAATGGGTACCCCTCTTAGAGCAGCATAAGGAAGGAAGCAGCATAAACCCTCCTCAGCCTAGCCTTCCTCCCTGAGCCATTGGTTTAGCAAGAAAAACCTCTAAGGCTCCCAAATGCAAAGGGAGAGCGCTCTGATTTCTGGGACTCTCTCCTGCCAAGAAAGAAGGGAAGAGATCAAGAAAAAGAAACTTTAAGCCTTAAAAAAGACAGAAATGTATAATTAAGAGTGTGTGGCAGGATTGCCACCTCTCTAAGGGGATGTGCTCTTGGCTCTCTCCTGCTGGCTTACTTTTGAGCCATTCCTAAAATACTCTGCTCATTTGTGTCTTTTGCCTTCCAAATCCTGGTACAAAGAAATTTTAATTCCATGTGAGATAAGGAAAACACACCATTATATGTCACAAATTTTCCATTTCTTTGATGAGTCTGTTAATCTATTTATAAATAAGTAAAATTAAGTCATCTTACCACAAGGCAAGTGGTTTAACACATGTTCTTTCTAAATATATCAATGCTCAAAACATGATTTATCAGTACTACAAAATAACAAATCAAAGTGGGCAGTCAGTGGCAAAGACAGAGCAAGCAAGGATGCCTGTTTTATTTTTGTTTTTCATATCTACAGTGAGAAGGTATCTTGCCTATTTCTTTTTAAGCAGGTGACTGAAGAAAAAGAACGTACCATACCCAATGCAGAACACTGACTGACATATTTTTGTGTATTTTTTTGTCCTGCTTCAAAGTCTGAAATTATATGCTGAAAAACCAGATTTAGTTGAATCACTGGGAAATTAAAAGCAAAGGAAAGAAATAACCGGATATTGCTGATGGGAGGTTACAAAGCCAACTGCAGATTCTCAATATAGCCTGATTTCTTTGATTTTTCCTGTCTTTGGATTTTCATTACACTTATTAACATAGTGAAAATTGTGGCCTGGACACTCATGAGGACAATCCATTCCCTTATATTGTGTAGTATTCTGTTTCACTTGAAAATAGAATAGGATTGCTTAAATTTTTTGAAAAATGAAAAAAAGAAAAAGAAAAGAATGGGGACTAAAAGTTATCCTACTATGTATTATCTCTGAATGAGCTTTCATTCTTCTCACCAGTGAAATATAAAAGATAACTGCATTTATATTTCAAATTTTTAAATATAGTAAAACAAATTATTTGAGCAAGCCTAATAAATTTACTTTAAAGGCAATGGAAATGCAGTCCTAAATTTTTAATCATCTATCAGAAAAGTTTCTAATTTATTTTGAAGTTCTAGGCAGTGGAGAGTGCTTTTCTGAGTTTAAAGAGCAGGAAAAATTATTAGAAATCATGGAGTTCTTTGCCCCTGCCATTATTACCACCATTTTACAGATGAGTAGACTGAATTCTAGAAATGTAATGAGATTTGTCCAAAGGCAAATGGTCAGGGGTAGGATTAGATCTATCTCCACAAATTCAGTTCCCTTTCCAACTATACTACATTATCTTGCTATCTTTTTTTCTACATAGCTATAGCACAATTTTATCTTTTATTTATGGCATAACAATATGATTCATTTTGTTTGTTTTTGAGATTGGATCTCCCTGTGCTCCCCTATGTTCCCTATGCTTCCCATGCTGGAAAGATAATCTCAACTCATAGGTTAATCCCATTGGTGATTTGCATGGAAGCTTTGACCTGTTCTGTTTTAAAGTTGGCTCAGTTTATCTCTCCTTAGGCAGAATGGTGGTCTGCTGCTCCAGGAATTCACCATATTGGTGCTCGATTTAGTAGGGATTTTTTGGTAAAAAAAAAATTATTCAAATACTATTTCACTGTCTGGGGATAAAATTTATTTAACAATTCCATTCATCAGACATTGATTCAATACCTATTATGTGTTTTAGGAACTTAGGATAGAAAAACTCAAGTGAAATAGATTCTTATTCCAAAGAAGTCTATGTTCATAGACTCAGAAAAAAAAACTTGAAAAATATTTAAGAGATTATCTAGTCACAGAAGCAGAGTTGGTTTTTTAAGTCCTCAGAGGTAGTTGACATAGTAGCTAGAGTGCTGGATTTGAAATCCAGATAGTGGAATTGAAATCCTACCTAAAACATTTACCAGCCATGTGATCCTGAGCAAGTCATTTCATCTCTATAAGCCTCAATTTCCCCAACTATAAAATGAAGATAATAATGGCATCTACTTCAGAGTTGTCATGAGAATAAAATGATATAATTTTTTTATGTCCTTTGCAAACCTTAAAGTACCATATAAAGTTTGCTCAGAGGCCAGTTAATCCATCCTGTACATATACTCTATACTACTACCTACAAAATCTTCAGCATTGTCTACCTTTATAAGATGTAAATTATGCTATATTACAGCATAAGCATGGAACAAGCAGTATATCTCTCCAGTATAATATTTCATGCTTTGGTTGGTTTTCTGAAGCTGAATGTTAAAAAGACATATATTTATTTTGTTCACAGATTTATAATAGAAAGAAACCACAGAATATATCTGATAGGCTACATGATATAATGGTTGTAACACTGGATTTAGATTTGAGTTCAGATCCTAGGTGTGTTTCCCTACAAGTTATTGTCTACAGCACTTTGATCTGTATAGGACTTTCCAGATCTAAAATCTATAATTTTGTCCAAACCTTTTTTTCAGAGATGAGGTAATTAAGCCTTAAAAAGTTGACTTGATTTACCCAAAGTTACTTAGATAATAAATAACAGTCAGGATTCAAACCCAGATCCCCTCTGGGGGACACTATCTCCCCATATCTACATCCTATCTCATTTGTGTACTGCTCTTGTACTCCCTTCATAGCCCTCACGTGCCAAAATGTCTTAAAGCTTTGGAGGAGTACCTCAAACAATGAATCTTCTGCTAGTATTTCTTTGGTCATCAAAAAACCCCTCTTCTTAACAGCATGTTTTAAATGTTCATTTTCTTTGTGTTGCTCTCTATGACCCAAAATAAGAATGAGTGGGGACTTCAGCAAGGAGACTCCAAATGCTTTCATTATTATTTTCCTTAATGATTACAGTTGTTGTATTACATGTTATGATAAATGTAGACAACCTCTCAAAGATCACAAATTGGCTGTTGAAATATTGAACCTGTAGTCTTAAGTTCTGGAATTGTTAACACTAAATAAATCACCCACAATGCAATAGGTCATTATGCTTTCTGATAAATAAACCCAAGGAACATAAACATTCCTTCAGCCTACCACAGAGACTCTCCTGTCATTCAGATATATGATACCAAAAAGTACCACAGTAAAATATCTTATACCACCATGACACATCCAAACATAGTTTATAATGGCATAATAACCCAAACAAAGATGTGTTGCCTATCCAAACAAGGCATTCATTTTAGTTCTCATGAGGCATTTTCCAAATATATTTTTCATGTATCATTTTAAATTAATTTGATATCAGACTGACCTATTCAAAAAGTAAAATCTTCAGAACATCTCTCATATCATTTCCTATTTGATCATAAATTCCTTTATGTCAGAGACCATATCTTCTGTTTCTTTCTATAATACTACCTATGGACTCTGGCTGGACACTCTGCAAAGCCTTTGCTACTTAAAGTCTTGATGAAGTGAATGAAGTACCAGTTTTAACATTGTTCCTATCTCTATCATTTTTTAAAGATTTACCAAGCTCTCTCAAGTAAATGTTACTTCATAGAGTTAAAATAGGCAGAAGTTGATATAACTTGATAATATGAATGCTTTTATTTATCTGATTTTCTTATGTTGTGGCTTCTAAATTATTCCTAATTTCTTTAAACTATATTTTTGGTGAATTTCTTCTCTTTCAAAAATCATTGCATAAGCTACCCCAAATCAGTACTCTATCCAAAGTGTATCTTGGCAAACATCTCTTATTTGGCATGCAAGAAGAACTGTGGTTCGAAAAGCACAGAAGCCCCTTCAAGAGATCTATCATATTTTGCTTAAGCAATTTTTTGCAATTATGAGATATTTTGGCTTGCAACTTAATTACATAGGAGGAGCAGATGAACTATGATATCACCACACGCTAAAATGAATAGAAAAAACAAAAGTCTAATTTATAATGATGATTTTTGAAAAGCATTTCCTCTGCTATACAGCTTGCCTGAGCTTTCATATTTGGCACTGACATTTGCAATGTGGATTTATTGGCAAATCATTGGCAAAGAGGCATGAAAAAGATCCAGAAGAAATTTTAAAAACAGCTTAAGGGGAAAAAATAATTCACTCCCCCTTTTCTTGGCCAGATTTGTTGTTGTTTCCTTTTAGGAAGGGAAAAAAAAAACTTGAAACCTGTTGATATTCTGAGACTAGATTATGTATTGGAGAGAAGGTAATAATTTTGAAATTCCAGATTGAAAAATGGGTTAAAACTAAAATGAAGTCTGCAAAGTATACAAATACTGCAAAGTATATTTGGTATTAATTCTGATATTTGTTTGTTCATGTGTCTGTAATTCTGGGAGTTAACATTTAAAAGAAAAAAAAGGAAACAAAATCTAAAGACCTGTTTCCAGAGGATCAGAAACTCCTACCTTCCCAGTCTTTCCCTACCATTCCACTCCTCTCTCCCCCTTAAACTATCAAATCAGAGCCTAAAGTGCTGATTACATTGGATTCTTGATTCTGCTTTGTTGGTAAGGTCATTCAGATGCAAATTAGAACTTTCACTGCCCATCCAATGTAAACAAACTGGAAGTTATGACTCATACATGTGAGGGATGCAAAAAACTGTTTCCTATTGGAATATTGATACAGAGTATTTGATCAGATCAAGCCAGAACTTTCAGGCTATACATAGCCTGAAGATGTTTTGTTTGTTTGTTTGTTTGTTTTAATCTATGTTTATTTATTTCAGCAATGTCCACCTCTTCATGAACCCATTTGGGGTTTTCTTGGCAAAGATCTTGGAGTGGTTTGCCATTTCCTTCTCCAGCTCATTTTACAGTTGAGAAATCCAAGGCAAACAGGGTTAAGTAACTTGCTCAGGATCACATAGATGTCTGAAGCCATATTTGAATTCAGGAAGATAAGTCTTCCTGACTTCAGGCCCAGCACTTTACACACTATTCCATCTAACTTTTCTTTTAATCTATAGTTTAGTTGAAAAGGGATCTGAATTAGACACATAGAGTTATTAAACAACTTCCTGCTATTGAAGTTCAGATCAACTGTTCTTTGGTGAATAGTCAACATTCCCATTATGAAATCAAAATTTTCTCATATCTAAATTTCTTCATTTCTTCATCTGTAAAATGTGGATAAATAACTGTGATATATCACAATATTTATGCAATGAACAAATAAGATGATTTATGAAAAACATCATAAAACCTATAATAAGATGATTTATGAAAAACATTAAAAAACCTCTTCTCCCACTATGTGTTTTACTAGCACAAGCTAAAGGATATATATTAGAATAAGCCAAAACAAAATTGACAAAGTGAATGACTTTCAACTAAACCCCAAATAAAGCTGCTTTAGCTTCCTTGAAATAAAGTGTTTGGTGATCATTAATATTTTTCATAGAGTTAACAGGATAATAAAATCCATTGTAACATGAAGAATCTAGGTGGGAAAATGAAAGAAGTGCTACATTTGAATGCTAAACTCTACCTGTGTCTGGTGCTTTTAGCTATGAGCTAAGTAGGTAGGGATTTTAAGAGAACATTTAGTTGCTATATTAACTGCAAAATCATCCTTGCAATTCACTATCATCAAAACATTAACAAACAATAAAAAACAATGAGAACTATTAAATATTTAGTCTTTGTCCTATAGATGCATAGAATAGAAATTTGCAGAGATAATGCCCACATATACATACCACAGTATTATTATCATGTGGCAAATTTTGAAAGTTCAACTCTATTATAAATTTTGGTGTTTATGTGGGCTTATGTGGGCTTACATATATATATAGGGAAAAGAATATTTATAATTAAGCATCATTTGCAACTATTTTACTATGCAAGCTGTCTCAATTTTCATATAGAGTAGGATAACACAGATATGGAATATATTTCCACTCTCCATTTCTTATGAATTCAGAAACTTCAAGAAGTAATTAACATATAGCTTTGCCTCTTATGCAGTTTGAGAGCTGGAGAAAATTAGGAAATCACAATAACCTTGGCTCCCCTTTACCCCATCCATAGCATTCTTGACACAAAATACCGTTTTGCTTTTAGAAAAGTAGTCAGTTGTTACTATTGAAGGGAGAAGGGAGATGTGTTTCTGGTGTTCAAAATTAGCATTTGTGATCTGTTTTCCCATTTTCAGGGCCTTGTAAATTGTAAATGTGAATTGAATAGAATAAAAGGCAATGTTACAAATGGTGCTTGGGACTAACAGAAATAGCACAAAAATGTGAATTAATGTTGTGCTTAGGATCATAAAATTTTAGTTTCCAGGGACCTTTGAGATCATCTATCCAAGTCTTCTCATTTTACATATGAGAACACTGAAACTCAGAGAATAGAAGTGTCTTGCCTAAGGTCATACAACTTATCAAGTTAGTGGCAGAATCAAAGCTATAACCCCAATTTTTCATTTCCTAATCCATTCTCTTTCTACTATATCATTGCATATTATGGTTTAGATAGATTTTGTGGGATAGTCAAAGAATGTAATCATCATTTATGTCATTGTTTATATGGGAAATGTGTCTTGAGTTCCAAAAGAATGATTTGCAAATCAACTTTAGGGACAAAAATGTCAGCAAAACAATTACATTGGATTGTATGAGGATAGCAGGAAAATTGACAATATCCAAGTGACATAAATTCTGTTATTTGTCTCAATCATTTTAAAATCCAGAGGAAAGTACAATGCCCATTAAGAGACTGAACAGATCAGCATTAATTCTATTTATGAAGAACTGTTCCAGGTGGAGTTGATAGTAGATCCTAGTTTGACCCCAGTAGAATTCAGTAAAAAAACAAACATGCAACAGACAGGAAATTGAAAGAAAAACCAAAAAAAAGTACAATCAAATCAACTTAGATTGTGATATGGGATAAGTCTTCTTCTTCTCCTTCTCCTTCTTATTTTTATTATTGCTTAAAAAAAAAAAAAAAAAAAAAAAACAACCCGGAATTGGTAACTCTAATTAGAACTAAAAGTGAGTGTTCTGGACATCTTCATCACCAATTTTATATTTCATCCCTTATTCTTGAATCCAAGAACTGATTTTTAAATTTCTTCCAAATGGAACTCTGAGAAAATTTCATAGCTTTAATTTCATATGATAGAAAATACAATATCACATGAATTACTAATTTTATTTTTAGGCAGATATAATTGCTTAAAAAAATGTTTAAATGATGTGTGTGAGCATTTCTTCTAGTATTGACCCTAACAGAAGAAAAGGGATTGCTTCAGATGACGATTCATGTTGGCTTAAGATGACATGGCTTAGAGTCAGATTTTTTTCTTTGGCATTTCCTCTGGTGATTCAGCTGAACCAAAATTTTAATTTCCATAACTCTATGGAAACATACCAATAAATGAAACTTCCACAGAGCTCTTTATTCTCATAGAAAACATACTTTTGAAATTGATTTCTGAAGAAAGAAATACAAAAAAATACACCCAAAATTCACATTCTGGTAGGGATAAAGTAGGAAAATTTACTCAAAATAGGATGAGAAAATAATTCTATACCTATGAGATGAAACTTAATGATTTGATATCTATTCTGCTTGTGTCTCTAAACAATCATTCTGCTTTGCCTAATACCAATTCTGTAATGGTTTTCCATAAAAGTCATTAAGGATTCACATCTGTAACCTAGTTGACTAGAAGGTAAGCTCTGGATTGATATGGTCCCAGATTCAATTTTTTTTACACTAATAGCTTTTTATTTTTCAAAATACATGTATAGATAGTTTTCAATATTTATCCTTGCAAAATCTTGTGTTCCAAATTTTTCTTCCTCCCTCCCCATTTTCCCCCTGCCTCCTCTTCAGATAGCAAATCCAATATAGGTTAAATATGTGCAATCCTTCTAGACATATTTCCATATTTATCATGCTGCACAAAAAAAAAGTCAGATCAAAAGGGGGAAAAATGAGAAAGAAACAAACAAATAATGTGAAAATAAGACGTTGTGATCCACATTCAGTCCCTATATGTCATGTATGTCTCTTCAGGCCTTTCTGAAATCAGCCTGCTCCCAGATTCAATTTTGAAAGTTTCTCTGGGAACTTCAGATTCCAATTCATTTTAACTTTTTTTAAAGGCATTAAACTACACTCCTGCACCCAAGCTTAGATTTCCAATCAGCATTTAAATATATATTGTTTATTTAGGATCATAATAAACCAAGTTTGGTGGGGCAGCTAGGTGGAGCAGTGGATAGGGCACCAGCCCTGAAATCAGGAGGACCTGAGTTCAAATCTGGTCTCAGACACTTAACATTCCCTAGCTGTGTGACCCTGGGCAAGTCACTTAACCTCAATTGCCTCAGCAAAAAGAAAAAAATAAAT